>CBVK0101487505.1:0-10017 GCA_900067695.1 Picea abies
CAAAAGAGAACTCTCTCAGTTCATTTTTCGTAACATAGTCTGGATGAGACCGAAAAAGAGAGAAATTATCACTCACCAGATGCATACTTCAAATACTTTATCGAGCGTGAAAATAGCAAGGTCGTTCGGCGATCTTTTCATGTTTAGAGAGTCTAAAAAGAGCTTAAAGAGGACTCCAGGGGGGTTCCTTTTTCGTATAACCTCATGAGCCCAAAAAAGTGATAAAACTATGCTCAATCACGTTCTTATGTTTTCACGAGCTTAAGAACAGACAAAAAGACGCTCGAGGTTTTATGTAAAAACCATAAAAAACAATCAAAATCACACCATAATGGAGAAAAATATGTCCATATATTTGTTTGTAATCATCAATGTTTCACACCTGCAAGTCATTACACTCATTTTTACATTAGTAATTAGGTTTAAACAATAGATAAACATAAAAAACCAAAAATAACATAGTAAAAAGTAATTTAAATGAGTAAATACACATTTTTACCATATCATTCCACATTTTCACTATTGAGTTCCAAAAACCCCCATTTTACCCTCCGACTTCGGCATTGATTTTTGGGAGCTACAAGAGATCATTTGATGAGCCGTCTGCAGCATTACGATAAGCTCTTCTTTCTTCATCTTTTCATGGTTTAAATTTTTGATTTCATTCGTTAATTTTTTGCATTTTCAAGTGGTTTTTGAACCCTACATGCGCGCAGGAATTCTCGCAGGATGCCCATACGGGGCCTGCGAGAATGATACTTTCTCTTAGGAAAGATTTGAGCCACCTGCGAGGGGTTCGCACTGTGTATAATAAGGCACCTGCGAGCATCATAGAACTCAATTTTTTTTTTAAATATTTATCCAATGAAAAAGATTTATATCTTGAATAAAATCATTAATCCCCTTTGTATGTTTCTTATGTAGATAAATAGCCACAAACATGGTGCTTGAGTGGCGGGAACGAGAACATGAGGAGGATAATGAAAATGATGAGAATCATCCTCCCACCATAGCTGCATTGAGAGATTGTGGTCTCTTAAAATACTTCCGTATCCCGGGCATGAGAGCCCAAGTCCGATTACTGGAGTATCTAGTCCGTATGTGGGATCCAGACCAGCAAGTTTTCAATGTAGGAGCTCACACATTAGCCATTAACATAGAGGACATATACTTCTTGACAGGATTATCTAGGCACAGGTCTCATGTCAGTCTGACCGGCAGCAAAGGTGGCAGGTTGAAAATGAGTGAATATTGCAATCAATACTATGTACCCGAGGCCGAAAGAAAGAAAGGGAATGTGGCGATCTGGGGAGTAACAGACCTGACTCTCCTCACTATTCTCTTCATGATTTCTTGGATGGCTGGGAGTGTCACTCCCCATATGGTATTACAGAGCTACTTCCAGTATGCCATCGAGTGTACTGAGCCCCGAGTATTTAACTGGGCTGATGCAGTGTTGTGCAGTATCAAAAGACAACTGACCAAGTGCAGGTGAGGTGAACTGAAACAATTTCGATATGGATCTTTGTTAGTGTCTTTCTTCCTTGAGAGAGTCCCCGTATTTAGACTACAGGTTGAGTGGGACTTTCCAGGTCCTAGGGATCCGAGGATGTTGTGATGGTGCCAACTCATGGCCCAGCACGTGGCAGGACCAATCGTCAAATATGACGATATTTTCTTTGACTGGTTGCAAAACCAGATGTTCATGACTACGCCTATGCCAGGTTGGATTTTCGAGGAGATCTAGATCTAACACTTCTTGAGGACGCTCAGTGGGGAGACCTCGGTAAGAAGTACACGTATTTTCTCTTTTTAAATGTTTTTGAATTTTTTATCATATTTAAATGTTTTTGTTTTATGTATTTATCTGAAGACTAACACAAAATGTTTTTTGATAACACAGATGTTGGACCATATAGACCTCCTAGCACCTCTCCTATCTAGTGACAAGGAGAGGTAGCAGTAGCAGTACCACAGTATGCCGAAGACTATCAGGTTGTGGAGCAGAATTTAGAGGGTCTGATAGCAGACATTCCAGATATGACTTTGGAAGAGATTCCACGACGTGATCAGTGTCACACTATAGGAGTTTCAGCAGCTATGGGTCGACTACTCCGTAGGGTTGCTAGGGAAGTTGTGTGTTACCATGAACGTCATCCATGACATCAAATTGTAGAAGCTATAAGCTTCCATTTTTGATATTTTGGTCTTCGGACAAACTTTTTGTAAAAAACAAACTCTTTTGATCGTTATGTATACAGATGGCGTCTACCGGTTTACTTTATATTGTGTGGATTTTAATGTGATTGATTTATAAATGATTTAAATGTCTGTCCAATACATAATTAGCCAATGCGTCTGTTAATGTATTAAGACATCTAGGAATATGCTGATATTCAATGTGATCAAAATATCGTTCCAAGAGGCGAATTCGCAAATACACTTGTAATAAAGTAGGACTTCGAATAGAGTAAACATTACTTAGCTGTAGTACCACCAACTGCGAGTCGAGTCGTACAACCAAATGAAGAATTCCGAGCGAGATAGAATCAACCAATAATTCAATAACTGCGCTATACTCTGCAATGTTATTGGTTGCACGACCAAGACATACACCTTGTAAAGATATAAGTTCGTTCGTTGGGGCATAGATCGCCCATGCAGCGGAAGCTAAGTTCCGAGTACTACGGCTAGCACCATCAGCGAAGCCAATATAAGGTAGCGAAAACTCCGACATCTGGCAATCAAACACAACTTCACGTAAGGGCAAATACCAGATAACGTCAAAAGCAAACTAAAGTAACACACACAAAGTATGATACATAAAATACAAGTACTTGTGCACAAATAGCTTATGCATAGTACTTCTTCAAGTACAACCCATTCCTGGGTTCACTCAAAGGTATACCATCGTATTCAACCAACTCATACGCTCATTTTTCCAAAACTCTGCGAACAATGTAAGGACCACACCACATTGGTTCAAATTTCCCAGCTCCTAAGACATCTTTATCCTTTTCATACAGAAGAACAAGATCACCTTCAGAGAAAACGTGAGGCTTGAAATGCTTGTCATACTGTTCCTTGACGCGTTGCTTCTGGGCTTCTATTACTAGAGTAGCGTCACATCGAGTCTCATCTAATCGCATCAGATACAATAGACATTCTTCTTCAACAGAGGTATTGGGTAAGAGTTCAACAGCTAGTTTCAGAGAAGGTATCTCACATTCTATCGGAAGAATGGCTTCTACGCCATAGATTAATCGAAAGGGTGTAAACCCCGTAGCGGATTTAACAGATGTCCGATATGCCCACAATGCTGAAAACAACATCGTGTGCCAGCTGGTTTTATGAATTCCTATCATCCATCGAAGCATAGTTATAAGGACGTTGTTGATTGCTTCGACCTGGCCATTAGCTTGTGGATAATAGGGTGTTGAGTTATCATGACGAAGACCCAACTTTTTCGTAAGTTCAGACATCATGAAATTCCTAAAATGACTACCATGATCGGTAACGATAGCCCGAGGAACACCAAAACGAGCTATAACATGGTTAAAAAGAAACAACGCTGCAGTCTTTCCAGTATTATTGAATGTTGGCATCGCCTCAACCCATTTTGTAAAGTAATCAACAACTACAATGATGTAACCATGCCCCTCGGCCGAGTGAGAGTGACATGTCATAAAATCAATGCCCCATTTTACAAAAGGACCAACTGAGACCACAGGATGAAGGGGAGCAGGATGCGACCGAATTTTCTGAATGTAGGTCTGACAGGCATGGCACTTCTGAACAACAGTAATGCAGTCATTGAACAATGAAGGCCAAAAATATCCTGCACGTAAGATCTTCTGGGCAGTAGCATACCCAGACATATGACAACCACATGCTCCAGAATGGCAGTCATTCAGAGCTTTCTCGGCTTCGTCAAAAGTCAAACAACGTCAAAAAACAGAGTTAATTACTCGACGGTAAAGAGTATCTCCAAGGATAATGTACTGACGAGCTTGATAACAGACACGACGTTGTTCAGTACTATACAAAGCAGGCTGAAAAGTCTGGGTTTGGAGATATATAATGATATATCCATACCAAATATCATCAGTGGTGATAAGGAAAAGCGATTCATCAGGTAATGAACCGACTGCTACATTGTCCGTGGCAGGGTGAGGAAAATCGCATATTAACTCAGCAAAAACTAAGGATTTCTTAGATGTGGCGCGATCGAATTCCAAGTCAAACTCCTGGAGTATGACAATCCATTTGGATTACTTGCCCCCTAGCAATTGACGTGTCAAAATATGTTGCATAGGGTTATAATGTGAAATCACTGTAGTTTTCCTTGAGAGAATATAATGGAAAAAACGTTGGACAGCTTGAACAGCAGCCAAAGCCAGTTTTTCAACATGTTGATACTTGATTTCAGTTGATGTGAGACTTCGACTCAAGTAATAAAAAACATGTTCGTCATGCGCATCATCCTCTTGAACGAGAACCATGCCGATGTATACTCCGAGGCAGCAAGATAAAGAAAGTAATCATGACTATAATCAGGAGGGAAAAGAAGTGGAGCTTTCGTGAGGGACAACTTCAAAGCCTCAAAAGCATTGTTGGCAACAATATCCCAGACAAAATATGAACCTTTCATTAGTAGACGTGTAAAACCACGAGTAATCTCGGCGTAATTAGGGATGAAACAACAAAGAAAGTTTTCTTTCCCTTGCAAACTTTGTAACTGGCACAGTGAAGAAGGAGGAGGGAGATTAAGAATCGCCTCAACCTTAAGAGGATCTACCCAGATCCCTTGATGTGAAACAATGAAACCTAGAAGACATCCGGATTCTACGCAAAAGACTCATTTATGAGGATTCAAACGAATGCTATAGAACCGACAATGAACGAAAATTTCTCAGAAATGAGTGGGGTGATCGACTCGGTGTAAAGAATGAGCTGGTAAATCGTCCAAATAAGGTTGAACGATATGCTTTATATCGTGAAACGCATAAGACATAGCACGTTGAAACGTTGCGCCCACGTTCTTAAGACCGAAGGGAAGTTTTCGATAGGCGAAAGTACCCCAAGGACAAATAAAAGAAGTTTTATGTTGGTCCTCAGGAGCGATGTTAATTTGATTATAGCCGAAGAAACCATCCATGAGAGAAAAGATTTCACTGCCGGCACAGTCATCGACAATCTGGTCGACGAAAGGGGTTGGAAAGTTGTCTTTTGGACAGGCTTTGTTAATATCCTTATAATCAACACACATATGAATACTACCACCTTTCTTATCGATCGGTACAGGGTTGGAAACCCATTCTTTCAGAGCCACGGGATAAATAAAATCGGCTTTAAGAATTTTTTCAACTTCAAGTTTGATAGCTGTCGCTTTACGTGGATGGACAGCGTGAAGGCACTGCCGGACTGGTTTAGCTTCGGGGTATGTCTTTATCTCATGTAAAACAATAGCAGGGTCGATACCGAGCATCTCTTCGTAGCTCCAGGCAAAGATGTCATGAAATTCTTTGAACAGAGCAGTATAGGTGACAATTTCATCCAGAGAACATGAAGCTCCAATGTTAACATTTTCAACTATCCCAGGTTTAACTGACATATCAATGAGAATCGTGGGAGAAATATTACTGAGGTTCCCTTCGGAAAACACATCATGTGTAGATCCGGGAACGGTCGATATGACAACAACAGTCGACGAAGTTGAAATCCGTTGGTAATTCTCCAGAGTGTGTTGTTCCAGAAATAATATGGAACAATGATGCCCATCGTCCCAAGGAGTGTTTTCCATGACGGACATGATCATCTCGTCAGTGCGAAAGATGACACAGAAAGGATCGGGAGACAACTCATCAAGAGAGGGTATAGAAGGTGTTGCCGATTGAATCGCATGATAAGTAGACTCAATTAGACTTAACGGCATGACGTCGCCAAAACGAGTGTGATCTCCAGGATCAGGGACTATCCAAGGGTCGGTAGACACAGGAAGCTCATGAGGTATGGCGGAGATCATGTTAATAGAAGAAAACGACGGGGGTGGAACATCGGGTGGTGGTGGAATGGGGAATGTACCCATTAACGAAGAGTCTTTTAAAATGCCTACACCAACATTCTCGTAACCCGGGGGAGTTTTAGCTATAAATGACGCGTTTCCAGTACAAGTATCGGAATTAAAGAAGGCAAGTTGATCAACCGTAACCACCTTTCCTTGATGAGGAAATCGCACAACACGAAAAAGTGTTGACATAATAGCGTGTATAGAATCTATCCAGCTATGACCAAGTAGAAGATTATAATCCAGGGGAGCATCGAAAACTTCCACTTCAACTTGGACTGTCTTACCTTCTAGAGTAACAGGCAACGATGAAATAACATCGTAAGGCTTAAAACCAGAGCCATTGAAGGATTTCAAAGTATTTTGTGATTCATTTAAAGGAGGAGATCCAATGGCATTCCAACAAGAAAAAGACATTACACACGTAGAGGCACCCTCATCGATAACAGTTCGACAAACATTCTTGTCAGCGACAACAACTTGTATCTGAAATGCAAGCTGAGGGGGTAACCTTGGAATATGATCTTCCAAGTCAAAGACTATTAGATTCGTATCTATAGGATCAATTCCACCTATAGCTTTCAACAGAGCCCTCCGTTGTGCAGGACAAGACTGGAGGACTTCAAGGGCAGACATCGCTAAAGGTGCTTAGGCCAGATCTTCGACAATGCTATAGTTCTAGACCGCACGAGCATGTGGATTGAAGGACGATTTCTTAACAACACCTTTCGGGGGTGGTCGCAGAACTATATCAAGGCTCAGTCGTTCGAGATGAAGAGGACCATTCGTAGGTGGAGTCGGTGGAGAGGGCTGGACTAAAGTAGGAGGTAAATCGTCAACCTTCTCCTTAGATGGAGTATAGTCTTTGGCTCTAGTCGTGAGTGCAATGTTATTTTTCTTAGAATCACTGGTACACATCAAAACATATGATGTCGTAGAAGTAGATGGATGGTCATGAATCACCAACTGAGCCTGTTGTTGAGATGGGAAGGGTTGTGACAAGACTATCGACGTAGAGGGTTTCGGCGTTCCTTGAAGGAACTTAGTAACCTCGGCACGTCGAGGACAATCCTTCGTGTAGTGATCGTCACCATAGATAAGGAAAGGATATCATGGATTACGCTTATCACGATATTCAACAGGAGGGGTTTTAGTTTACTCAATATGATTATTATTTTTACTCTCCTTATTCTTGCCTCTCCCTTTCTTTGATTTATTTTTACCGGTTAGGGTAGATTGAACGACGTTCACCTCAGAGGTTTTACTAGTTGGAGGAGTAGGAGATGAAGCATTTTGAACATTAGAATATGTAGACTTGGGGGTTGCACTTGAAATAGAATGTGAGTGGGCATGAGCAGTACCAATCACACCATCAGCTGCATGCGAGGCAGCTGGAGCAGTTGAAGAGTTGGAAGCACCAGGACGAGGTAATTCAGGTAACAAATCATAAAGTGTTCCCATTTGCGAATAAACGAGATCAAGATATTGAGCACGACTTATAGCCTGCTCCTCCGTAACAACACCACCCATAGCAATGTCTTTACCAATTTCGTTCACGAAGGATTTTGTAAACCATTCGGCCAGTAACTGATCAGGGAGTTCAAGTTTAATGAGACGTCATCTCCGTCTCCACTCATGTATATGATCCGAGATGTGAGTACCTTTAGTTTGTTTGAAGGAAGTCAAAATCTCAGTCCCGGTATCATAACAGATCAGTAACTGGTAATGTGTAAGAAAATCCATAGCTAGGGTATTGAAGTCAGAAAAGAAACCTCGTGGCAATTCAATATACCACTTCGCAGCAGCACCAGTAAGGGTTCGTTGAAAAAGATGTAGACGAATGGATTCATCCATCAACGAGTTGGATGAACACCATAAATGAAAAGTCATAACATGATTATTTGGGTCCTCCCCCACCTTGCCATCGAATTTCGGAATATCCGACAAAAAATTAGCAGGAATAGCAGGCCATTGGGGAGAGTGATGAATAGGATCGTTTAGAATCCTAGACAAATCTGGCAAATCCAAAGTAGCAAGAAAAGGAAATTGTCAATTCACTTGTGGGTACTGGTGACTTTGGGGTGGAAGCCCTGTCGGCAAACCAGTAGGACCGTATGCAGTCTGCCCATAGAGGGAAGACCCTGGCTGATTCGGTGGTGGCCGGATAGGATAGTAGCCCCAAGGATTGTAACCTTGAGTTTGAGTAGGGACCTGAGGAGGAGTAGTGTGACTCTGACCCCAAATAGGATTAGTTATACCTGGATATGGTTGGCCCACGGTAGGGACAGTTTGCTGCCCCCCAACATTTTGAGGAAGGTTTTGTAGAATCTGATTCCAATACTGGGCCAATTCAGGGGGTATGTTTTGTCCAAAAGGTGAGGTTGGTCCCCCTATTGTAGGTTGCATGCCAACCGAAGTTTGTGTAGTAATTGGATTGTGACCAATAAGAGGAAATTGAATCATACCACCTTGTCCACCAACAGGAATCTCCAGGTTTGGTGCAACAGTCGGGATAATGCCACTAGAATTAGGATTTCCAGAAGGAAACGGAGGGAGTGTCGGGATAAAACCGGGAATAGGATGCCCAGGAAAAGGAGGACCACCTGGAGAACCGGCTAGGGTTTGCGGAGGTGTTGGATTGGAAGCATTCAACAAAGCATTCAACGCATGGTAACCGGGTGGTAATGTCGGGATGACATCAGGTATTCGTTGGGTATTGATAGGAGAAAGAGTAGCTACAGTAATTTCAGTTTGGACACTCGTAGTATTCGCGAGATGGGCCATCTCGGGAGGAAGAACAAAGTGATAAGTGGTAGTCTCTGGTGTAGTTTCTGTCTCAGAAGACATGGGAGGGTTGATTTCGTAGACAATGGGTGACTCAGTACCAAAAAGGAATCGTCGAAAATCACCTGACCAAAAAGGATCTTGGCCTACTACATCGGGAGAAGGCCCAACAGTTGATTCAGAAGATGTAACAACGGCTTCGTCAGAAGAATTTAATCGCACAAAAGGTCTTTCACCACAGCGAATGCGATAGTTCTCTCTAGTATTGGTAATTCGAAAATCTTCTAAAGAGTCAGTTCATTCTACCTGTGGAGGTGGCGTGGTGACCACTGGAACGTCACTTGTTTCCCCGTGTGGTGGAGTAACCACTGGGACTTCAGTCTGATGGAGAGAACCCTCTGGTGTACCGGTAGGCGAGGGTTGAGAATCATCCAGATTCTCTGGAGATAAACCTTGCATTCTACGAGAACGTCGTGGGGGAGCAATTGTAAACGAGTGATAAGTTCCGCGAAGAAATTTCTATGGTCAACTTCGAGAAATAAACAACACGCGCTAGGAAACAAAATCTAGGAAGCAATTACCAAAAAAAAAATACCTTCTAATTTCGAAGCCACTAGTTGGTGATGAAATCCAACGTCACAACAATGAGACAAGAAGGGGCAGGGCTAGGATGGAAAAGTTACGTTGACGACCTGCTTAATGGACTTACACCCTGGTGCAAGCTCCCACACATAATCGTGGGTATACCCTCCAAGGAGCCTGAGTAAGTTTGATCAACGTCAATTCCAGGTACCGTGAAGACTTTCCCCTCCACAGTCACCTTGGGTAAGAACCTAGAGAGATAGGCCACTAAGGTCACCACCAACAACAATAAAACCTGGGGGAACAGTCATCAGTCTGATCCACACACAAGGGTAGGGTATCTAGCCCGAAATCAACTCAAAGGCTTCCACTCATCATTGTGGGTATACCTCGAAGTGATCCCCATAATACGTGCAATCTCTACACTGATGTCAACAAAGTAGGGTGAGTAACTCTGCCAACATCAATGCGACCTAGTGCTTGACCCTTGTGTTAGAAGGGCTTCCTAGGACAATATGTTGCAAATGGATTTTAACACTCCCTAACTCAAGATGCTATTGTGTGTTTTGAGCTTTTGGAGAGTG
>CBVK0101487512.1:0-13001 GCA_900067695.1 Picea abies
AGTAGTCGGCACGTAAAAAAAAATTGAGTTGTAGCCATCCCAGAAAGGTGACCGCCACATGCTCCAAGATGAAAATCATTAAGAACGTGTTCATACTCTTCATGAGTCAAACATCATCGTAGGATAGTATCAATACCATGAAAATACAACGTGTCACCGATGATAAGGTAGCGATGAGAATGATGGCGAATATGACGACGTTCTTCATGAAAGATATCAGGCTGAAAACATTGGGTCTGGAGATAAAGAATTATATCTCCATACTAAGGATCGGATGTGATAATGAGGAATAGAGTTTCATTGGGGAGAGAATATCTCGGCTCAGTATCTTCATCAACATGGGGAAGGTCTCAGATAAGCTCTGCAAACACTAAGGATTTTTTAGATTTGGACTTAGCAAACTCAAGATCGAATTCCTGAAGGATGACGATCCATTTGGAATATTTTCCCCCGAGAACTTGACGTGTCAGAATGTGATACATGGGGTTAGAGTCCGCAATAACTGTGGTTGTGCATAGCAAAATGTAATGACAAAATCTCTAGACAACGATGACGACTACCAGAGCCAACTTTTCAACATGTGAAAATTGGAGCTCTAGACCAGATAGACTTTTGCTCAAATAATATATCATGTGTTCTTCACCATTAGGGTCCTATTGAACAAACACCATAGAAATAGTGGAAGTAGAGGTTGCAAAGTAAAGGATATAGTCCTTCATATAGTTCATAGGATGTAACAGAGGTGCGTTGGTCAATGCATTCTTAAGAGCAACAAAATATCATTGAGCAGTGTCATCCCAGATGAAAGGAGTGTCTTTCTACAACAATGGCATAAATCCTTTGGTAATATCAACGTAATTACAAATGAAACGGTGAAAAAAAGTTTTCTTTCCCCTGCAAACTTCGGAGTTGTGTCAAATTATTAGGTGGAGGTAAAGCAATGATAGCCTTAATTTTTAAGGGATCTATTATCACTCTAGGAAACTCTCCTAGGTTGTATCTCAGAGATGCCTGGTAACTTAACTAATCTTGCAATGGTTCACTCAATAATGGGTAATGATTGGATCAAGATGAATATCTAACTAACTGGATTATATATTCAAGACTATATAGGAATATTCAATAGTGCAAGGCTTTCAAGAGATATAATCAGATAGGTATGTATCAAATGGAAACAAAACTAATCACATCAACCAAATCATACATATATAAAACAATAGATATGATGGGTCTAAAAACTAGTATAAAATCCTATGATCCTTTGCTCAATAATCAGACAGTGAGATGACAGTCACCAATGGATTATGTAAACATAGACAAATAATAGCTATCACTCATAAGCATAAACATAAAGAATAAAGAAGATCTGACAACATCAATGAAAGCAGCTTGCAGCCAAATATGTATTAGAAAGGGTCTTTTATTACAGTAACAACCTCGTAGAACTCAAAATCGAACCTCTATTGCTTTGAAAGCATAGGATTTATAGCCTTTACATCATAATCTAAGATCCTATCAAAGAGGATATGAAATACTAAGAATAGTATTAATCAAAACGGTTTACAAGAAAGTAGGATCAAATCTTATCTTAAGGGGTCAAACCTTTATCATAATCTAGTCTTCATCATCTTCAGTCGTCTTCAATAGTCTTCAAGGAGATGATAAGGTAACTCATAATCCTTCCTTGACAGCTAGGAAAATCTTTAACCAAAATTGGATAACCTTTGACCCTATTATCCTTTGTATAAGCCTCAAAACTTTGAAGAAGAGGGTAATCTTTATCCATTTTAATCTTATCATTCATTTGGAACCTTCCTCAAATGATTTTCTAGTGGAAGCATTTGATCTGAGCTAAAAGACTATCATTCTTCCTATGTCTGCGCTTTCGGCAACTCCTTTGCCTTGAAAAATGCAAGTTAGTTGTCGAAAGCCCTGATTTTTGGCAACTAACTGTGTGTTATTATGCCGATTATGTTGTTGAAAAGCATGGTTTTGCCAAAAAGGCAATCACCTAAAAAATAAGTATCCCCCTTGATTGTCTTAATTAATCTCCATGCAAATTTACAGCGACATGTGCCAGAACTTGCAAATTTGGATGTGTACCAATTCTTGCTTTCAACTTTTTGATTTTTCTCTTCAAACGCTTGGCTAACCACCATAAGTTGTTATAATCTTTTGTGATATTTTTCTTCTTCTTCTTTTCCTTTATACTTTCAAGTGCCAATTTTTAAAAAGTTGCATTAGTTTCTACAAAATTCTCTGATAAAGTATTATATCTAGCATTTATCTCCCTTTCTAGCACTTCTTGTTGTGCTATTATCTCTTTCAACTCCTTAATCTTTTTTGATTTCTTTGATTTTTTGTTTCTTGAGGTTCACCTTCCTCATAACCTGTGAACATCTCTTTTTCTAGTGCTAGCTCCATAGACAAATCTATGTTCTACTCAGTAGGGACTTCTTCTTTATTTGGCTCAGAATTAGAGTCTGAGTAAGGTAGGTCTAGCACATTGGTTTTCTTGGTCTCCTGAGTTGAAACTTTCTCTACATTTCCCTTGAAAATCAACTTATTTTTTTCCTTCTTGACTCTTGAGTTGGATGCTGGTTCTTCTCGGAGATCAAGGTTGATGGCTCTCCTCCTCTTCAGACTGCTCTGAGGATTTGGTGAATTTTTTCCTGATCTCTTTTTGCCTTTGTTAGGTGGAGTTTCTAACTAAAAACCTCCCCAACATAGAAAGTGTTCCCATGTTCTTTCTCTCTTCCTTAATTCTTCTACAATGATGATCTTTATCAGACCAAAATGACAAAGGGCATTCTGAATGTTGTATGGTTCAACCTGAACTCTCTTGCACATCTTAGTAAGACTTTTGTGGAAATAAAATGGCAGATTTAATGGTGTATTACCTATAAAAAGGTCCATTAACTTGAAATGATACAACATGGCCCTGTGATAACTTCCTTCTGCAGTTATGTATAATTTTATGGATTTGAGAAGAACCTGCCACTTCTCCTCCAAATAAGAAGTGGGAATCTCTCTGTTCCAGGTGATGTCTTAGGATTCAGGCTTTAAATAGGGTCTAAAATCCAGATTCTTGGTGACTGTGGTCTTGAACCATTTTTTCCTTGTCCTTGGTATGCCTATAGAAGAAGCTATGGCTGTTTCATCGACTTGTATATCCAAAGGACCAATTGTGGCCTTGCTTCCATCATAGTATTTTGCAAAAAAATTTGTGATACCCTGGTGGTATCCTTCTTGTAATGTTTCCACATAATTGAGACAGCCTGTGTCTGAGAAATATTGACAAATCTCTGGATGAGACCGTAGAAACTATATGCTATCCAATTATTTCCTGAGGAGTGAACCACCTCATTTCTTACCCATCTGCACAACACGCGTTAATTCTATAGAAATCAAAAGACAAAAAAATTACCAGTGGAAAGGAAATGATGGCAATGAGGGATGAACTCTGTATGCTCAAACGATGGTAAGAAGCATTGTTTATAGATATTCGAAATTTGTGGGTTTGAATTTGAATGATGACCATAAGGCTGATGTAGACAAGATTCGGGAATGAGTGAAATGATGGATGAAGAGTCTTCTAAAATGATGAGACATCGAAACACTCACACAATCTGCAAGATTCGGGAATGAGTGAAATGGTGGATGAAGAGTCTTCTAAAATGATGAGACATCGAAACACTCACACAATCTGCATAATCATTTACATAAATGGTGGCAGAGAATGTGAGATAATGCCAAAAATCCACTTAAGCGGTCATTATGTGCTGATGACATATGTCCTTCAATCCAAATTTAGGCTCGCTTGATATGTTGTCTAAAACTTTGTTATGTACTTTCGTCAGCTCCCCTGTCTTTTGGAATGTAGTTTTGCTACTGAAAGCTTGAATTTTTGACAGCTTATCCTCGGTTTTAAAACAACATTTGTTGTCAAAAAGATCTTCTTTGATTTTTTGAAAACAATAAATGTCAAATCGACTTATTTGGGACTTTACAATTTATTTTCTATGCTTGGAGATCATAGACCACAAAAATTATAAAACAGACACTTTTTATGACTATGCTATCACCTAGAAATGAAAGTGGATGACAAGTTTATTTTAGGAGATAACATATGGCTCCTATTGGGGATAAAATCCTCCCTGTGAGGTTTCAAGAACCTTATTGACTCAGTATCCTTTCCTATCACCTAAGACTCAAAACTGACCTGGATCAGTAGTCCATTGGGCATGGAGTTATTTTGACACACAGACTGAAAAAGAAAAATTGAAAATAAATATTTACAATAGAGTAAGGCTTGAAAAAGCCTTATGAAAAATAGAGTTTGAGAAAATGCCCATTGAATGGGCCACCTGTCAGTTCATCACCTTCCATATTTCAGAGAAAAAAAGTGTTGTTCTAATGCACTGATGATATAATAAATGGACATGTCCAAAGAGCATCGAACTTGCCATGTTTACCCTTTTCCTGCCTTGCCGCATCCCATTTCAAAACTAGATCCTCTGCTTTAAAAATAACTTCCTTTACCTTTCTATCAAAAGTGTCCTTCATATTCCTCTAATGCAATTTAGTATTTTCAACCAAATGAAAAATCCTCCTGGTAAGGTCATTTGGCTCGGAATCAGCCTCCTGAAGAAATCTGGCTACTGGTAACGCGATCTGGATTGGAAAAACAACTTTTGTACCATAAACCATCTTGAATGGAGATGTATCAATAGATTTCTTATTTTTTACTCTATCATCCCATAAAGCAAACTTTAATTTAGAGTCCCAACTTCTTTGATTTTGATCTAGTAATTTTTTAACAATTCTTATCAGACTCTTATTTGAAGACTCGACAAGGCCATTTCCTTGTGGATAATAGGTTGTAGAATGAATAGTTGGATTCCCATGTCCTCACACAACTTTACCAAGGATTTATCATTGAATGTTGTTGCATTGTCTATAAAAAGTCTTTTGGGACAGCCAAACCTAGCAAAAATATGATCATATAGAAATTTAATGATTATTGTATGATTGGTGTTCCTGGTTGGAATGGCTTCAATCCATTTCGTGAAGTAATCAGTAGAAACAAGAATCCATCTATGTTGATTGCTAGAAGGTGGATGTATCTCTCCAATGAAATCTAACCCCCATTGTTGGAAAGGACCTATAACCATAACAGGTTTAAGGGGAAGAGATTTCAACTGTTGCTTACCTGAAAACCTCTGGAATTTCTCACATGATTTGACAAACGCACATATATCGGAAAATAAACAAGGCCAATAGTAGCCAGTTCTCAAAATTTTATGAGCATTGGTTTTCTAGTAATGGTGTCCTCCACATTCACTGCTATGAAATTTTGTCATTGTTTGAACTGATTCTTCCTTGTTAATGCATCTCAAGAGTACCCATGATTGATCTTTCAAGAACAACATCTTGTCACTTATGCATAATTTGATGGCCTTAAGCTTCAAATCTCTCACTTGTGTCTTTCTCATGTCTGGTGGAGCTCTCAAGTTCTGCAAAAAATAAACTATATGACTGTACCATTCACAATCTTCCAAGTGAGAGGATACCTACAAATCATAGTTGAGTTTGTTTTCTGAAATTTGATGTTGATCACTTTCTGCATTTACCCCAACAAAATTTATCTCTAACATTATACAATTGTCTTGTGCAAGAAGTTTGGCAAGTCCTTGGCCTCTAATAAGTTTTATCGGCTTGATCTCTATATCAAATTCAATCATTTTAGCTGTCCATTTGCTCCTCTTACCATCAATGTCAGGTTGAACCAGAACATCTTTCATGGAACTTGAGGGTACATATGCTATTACCTTGGCCTGTAGTATATAGATCCTGACTGCTTTGAGTGATTTGATTAGTGTATAGGCCTATTTTTCAATTGGGTCATACTTAATATCAGCATCTCTTAAAACTTTGTTGTAAAATGCTATTGGCTTCTCATGCCCATCCTATAATGATGCAATTGTATCACTAGAGGCAAATAAGAAAATATAAAAATCTTTATCAAAGTTCGGGCTAATTAAGACAGGGGCTGTCATAATAGCTTTTTTGATAGAATCAAAAGAATGTTTGGCTTCTTCTATCCACTTTACTTTAGAATGTTTTCTCAACATGCATGTGATGTATTTAGTAAGCTCCGGAAAATTTGCAATAAACCTCCTGATGAAATTTATGGTTCCAAGGAAAGATTGGATATCTTTCTTGGATATTAGGAGAGACAATTTCTGAATTTCCTCTACTCTTGTTGGATCGATCTTCACTCCATCTGCAGAAACAATATGCCCAAGCAACTTGCCTTCTCTGAGTGCAAAATGGGATTTCTTGGGATTTAAAGAAATACCATATTTTCTACATTTCAAGAAAGTCTTTCTTAGATACATTGTAAGTGATCTTCATGCCTGTATGAAAAAAATATGATATCATCAAGATAAATCAAGAAAAATCTGTCTTTTTCCCCCATGAATGCAATATCCATTTCCCTTTGGAATGTTGCTCCTACATTCATCAATCCAAATGGCATTTTTTTGTACATAAATGTACCCCATGGTGTAGTAAATGTTGTTTTTTCCCTATCATCTAGATGGACTTCAATTTGGTTATATCCTAAGAAACCATCAATGAATGACATGACACTAGCTCCCAAAACTTTCCGCAGAATATGTTCCATCTTAGGCAATGGGTAATTATCTTTTTTAGAGCATTTGTTTGGATTCTTCAAGTCTACACAGAGTCTAATCTCACCATTTTTCTTTCTAACAGGAACAAGGTTGGCAATCCATTCAGAGTATCTAAGAGGGATGATGATCTTGGCATCTAGCATTTTTTTAATTTCCTTCTCCATAATAGGAAACGACATTGGACTGAATGATTTGAGTTTCTGTCTGAAAGGTTTTGTATCTTTGTTCAAAGGAATCTTATGTTGAATAATCTCTGTATTGTATGTCTTCAAATCACTATATTTCCATGCAAATATATCAAAACATTCCTTTAACAACTCACCATATTCAGATCTTTGTTTATTAGTCAAATGAGAAGCTAGATTAACATACTTAGGGATTTTTTCATTTGCTACATTAAACTGAAACACATCAGACTCTTCCTCTTTCTTTTCTAGTTTAATGGCAACGTCATTATGATCAAAAATTCTCTCTAAAGGGACCAAAAATTTGGGGATACAGTTGGTAGAGAGTTGCACAATTTCATGGGCTCCAATTTTATTTATGAATTTAGGCCTTTAAACTTCTTCAGCATGGTCATTATCTTGATCAATTTGTAAATCTGAAAACTCATCCATCACTCCTAGAAATCTGCTTAGCTCTGCATCATCTTCGAATAATTTCCATAATTTAACATTATCAGGTAAGGAAGGCCTATACTTTACCTGAATTTCATAATTCGACTTTGGGGGCAAAGGAGGTATGAAAGTACTAGCTGAAACAACCAATGAATCAGACAACTGATTCATGGCCCTAGGAATATATGAGATCTTGAATTCATTGAACACAGCAATCACATTTAACACCTCATCTCTATAAGCTTTCAGCCTCACATGCTTGGTTTGGAAAGACTTATTTACCTATTGAATTATTAAATCAGCATCTCCATATACTTGCAGCCTCTTGATCTTCATTTCTTTTGCAGCATTCAGACCTAAGAGCAAAGCCTCATATTCTGCAATGTTATTTGTGACTTGGAAATCAAGTTTGAAAGACAAATGTGTAGTTTCTTTAGATGGTGAAATCAATACATCCCCTGCACCAGTAATCTCTTTAGTACATGCCCCATCAAAAAACATATTCCATAGATCATCTTCTCCTACCTCTATAGGCTGAACACTAGGTTGTTTAAGCAACAATGAATCTGGCAGTGAATCATCAAACTGTAATATACAAGATCCCATACCTGTTTCAACTAATTAAATAGGATGGTTGGCTGGATTTTTTTCGTCACTGATAATGTAGGCAAGTTGTGACTCTCTATATAGTCTCTTTGTTTCCTCCTCCAAAAATAGGGATAGTAGCATATGAAAGGTCCATTTGAAGAGTTCCTCCTAACCTCTTCATCCATGATCTTGATAAAAAACATCCAAATTTGGGTGGTATGTCTGCTACAACTATATCCATGAGCATAGTTTTCATAGGTGCTTGAGTTAAAGTCACTGCCAAGTCTTTGATCATCCCTAGACATTTAACTTTTCTAGAGTCAAATGAGAAAAGATCATGCTAAGTTTTAGTAATGTCTAATCGAAGCTCATTCATAACCTCCTTTGGCATTAGATTGTGAGAGGCTCCAAAGTCTAGCAGACAGTTATGTAATGTTTTATCATGAATGTTAAGAGAGATATAAAAAGCTGGACAACTTTCATCTCTATCCTCTATCATTTTTCCTAAGAAAATGGTGGGCTTGCCATCATATATATTGAGAATATCAACAGAGGGAGATATGGATTTGAGATCAATAGTCTTGAGGATATCTTTCTGGAATGATTCATTTTTCATTAACTCAACCAAAGGGATGGGGATTTTGATCTTCTGTATTTTAGCTTCAAAATTGAAAGAATAAGAAGTTTTATTAGAAATTTTTACCTCAATTGAAGGGGCTTTTAAAGAAATATGCTCTTTTTGAATTTGTTTCTTGGTAGGGGCAACAGTCTTCTTGGGAGGAGGAGCTAGTGCATTTTCCTTTGAAGGGATTTTCAAAGCAATTGACTGGTCATCAAGAACCTGATCTTTTTGAGTT
This sequence comes from Picea abies, assembly GCA_900067695.1. Lineage (NCBI taxonomy): Eukaryota > Viridiplantae > Streptophyta > Pinopsida > Pinales > Pinaceae > Picea > Picea abies. Next base: position 8,761 of record CBVK0101487512.1, read on the forward strand.
CGTGGCTTGGAAGGGAAAACTATTTTCTTGGAAGGAGGAGTTGGTGCACTCTTCTTGGCAGTATTAGAATTAGATATAAGATTGCATTTGTTCCCATCATCGGTTTGAAAAACACCATTATTAGCAGCAATTTCATTTATCTGTTAAGTCATTAATGCCTCTTCATAATCATGTTGTGTCAAATAATATTTCCCTACATCATCTCCAACACAGTGAATATTATCTTCTTCTTCTTCTAGAAAATCATCTTCATCTTCATCCATCACAGTATTTTGGAGAGGGGCTCTTACCTTCTGATCTTCTGTGGGATTTCTCTCTCTTCTCAAAATCTGTGTTTGTTGATTATTCCTCATGAAAGCATTAGGATTTTTATTTGCATTTCTTTGAGGGTATTCATAGAATCCTTTTCCCTTGGCAGGCTACTTATTTTCAATTTTTAACTTGGACATTTCTAAGGTTAATGACTCTAGCATCTTAGCCAATTTGTCTATCTTGGGATTTTGAAATGATGAGGAAGAGGCTTCTTCCTTCTGCCTTTTTATATCAACATTTCCCTTTAAATTATGAGCAACTAAGATATTTGACTCAACTTCAAGGGTAGCATATTGCATCAAGGAAAGTGTAGTAGACCTTCTCTCTCTTAGTAGCAAACAAAATTCAGAATCAATTGAGTTGGCATAAGTGATTTGGGTAGAAGTTTCTTTAGGTTTGATTTATGCGGGTATTTTACTATACATTCTGTTGAATCTCTTGGTGAAATCAGACACAGATTCACCATTTTATTTATTAAGGTTTCCAAATTCTGTGATATAGTACACAAAATCTCTCCTATCTCCCTAGTGTTTTAAAAAGACATCATCCAACTCTTCTATTCCGGATACAAAACTAGCAAGAAGTTCCTTGAATCACTTTCTATCATGACCATCCAAACTCTAAACAAAGAATCTATTCTAGACATCAGCATCTTCTATGTTTAGGTTCTCAGCATAGCTATAGAAGGCTTCTATATGTTCTTCTACAGTTACATCTCCTTCTCCGGTAAATTTTGGCATATAATTTTGGTAGTCACCAGTGGGCTTAGATGAAGGTTGATTTGGCAACACAAGAGGTGCATATCTAACAGCTAGAATTTGTTTCATTTTGGTCAATGGAGAAGGTGCATCCAGAATGACTATTGGTGAGAGAGGTGATAGAATTTTCTCAGATTCTTCAACACTGGGGGGATTTAATTTAAAAGGGGGGGAACTCTTTGATGGGAAAGAAGTTTGATATGAAGCTATATAGAAATTTGCAAGTTGTTCAGCCAATTTTTCTTCACCTTTAGCAGACAACTCATGCATAATATGTTCTACAACAAGAAGGTTAGTGTGAATATTTATGCGGTCTTCTTCCTGCTGTGAGTAGAAGGACTCAAGGGATGAGGAGCTATGATTTCTTTCTAAAGACTTAGATGCTTCTTAAAACAAATTAGAGCCTATAACTTCTTCTGCAATGACATTTTCCTCTTGATAAGAAACAATTTGTTGCTCTACAAAAATGTTTTCAACAAAAGATCCTTCTGCAGCTGTTACAATTGATTTTTCACTGATAATCTTAGAGGAATAAAAATTAGTTTTTTCAGCTTTTGATTCCTCAGAATGAGAAACATGGTTACCTTTAATACCTGATTTTGAAGCATGACCTTGAAATGATATTCCTCTTCTGAGAATCAGTTATGCATTGGGCACCGCTGTAACAGGTGATTCTTGTGAATTTTCCCTAGTACTCATTTTATTTGGAGCCAGGATGAACGTGTGGAGTCACCAGATAGATGATTACAACCAATGTAATGTCTAATCCTTCTCTATCATCAAGGATCATCTCTATGTATTCTCCCAGGAAAGTTGAGCTTCAATCTCTTCCTCGACAACGACACCAATTTTTTATCACTCCAGGAAACTCTCCTAGGTTGTATCTCAGATATGCCTGGTAAATTAACTAATATTGCAATGGTTCACTCAATAATGGGTAATGATTGGATCAAGATGAATATCTAACTAACTGGATTGTATATTCAAGACTGTCTAGGCATATTCAACAGTGCAAGGCTTTCAAGATATATAATCAGATAGGTGTGTATCAAATGAAACATAAACTAATCACATCAACCAAATCATACATATATAAAACAATAGATATGATGGGTCTAGAAACTAGTATAACAACCTATGATCATTTTCTCAATAATTAGACAGTGAGATGACAGTCACCAGTGGATTATGTAAACATAGACAAAGAATAGCTATCACTCATAAGCATAAACATAAAGAAGAAAGAAGATCTGACAACATCAATGAAAGAAGCTTGTAGCCAAATATGTATTAGAAAGGGTATTTTATTATAGTAATAGCCTCATAGAACTCAAAATCAAACCTCTATTACTTTGAAAGCATAGGATTTATAGCCTTTACATCATAATTTAAGATCCTATCAAAGAGGATCTGAAATATTAAGAATAGTATTAATCAAAATAGTTTACAAGAAAGTAGGATCAAATCCTATCTTAAGGGTTCAAACCCTTATCATAATTTGGTCTTCAGCATCTTCAATCATCTTCAACAGTCTTCGAGGAGATGATAACGTAACTCAGAATCCTTCCTTGACAGCTGGGCAAATCTTTAACCAAAATTGGATAACCTTTGACCCTATTATCCTTTGTATAAATCTCAAAACTTTGAAGAAGAGGGTAATCTTTATCCATTTTAATATTATCATTCATTTGGAACCTTCCTCAAATGATTTGGAAGCAGAAATATTTGATCTGAGCAAAAATACTATCATTATTCCTATGTTTGTGATTTCAGCAGCTCCTTTGTCCTGAAAAATGCAAGTTAGTTATCGAAAGTCGTGATTTTCGGCAGCTAACTTTTTGTTATTGTGTCGATTATGCTATTGAAAATCCTGGGTTCACCAAAAAGGTAATCAGCTAAAAAATAAGTCTTCTCCTTAATTGTCTTAATTAATCTCCCAGCAAATTTACAATGACTTGTGCCAGAACTTGCAAATCTGGATGTGTACCAATTCTTAGTTTCAACTTTTTGATTTTTCTCTTCAAACGCTTGGCTAACCACCATAAGTTGTTATAATATTTTATGATCTTTTTCTTCTTCTTATTTTCCTTTACACTTTCAAGTGCCAGGTTTTCAAAAGTTGCATTGATTTCTGAAAAATTCTCTGATAAAGTCTTATATCTAGCCTTTATCTCCCTTTCTAGCACTTCCTGTTGTGCTATTATCTCTTTCAGCTCCTTAATATTCTATGATTTCTTTGATTTTTTGTTTCTTGAGGTTTCACATTCCTCATAACCTGTGAACATCTATTTTTATGGTGCTATCTCTGTTACACATCCAAATCACTCAACTGGATAAGTGTCGCACATACCTCTCACTTGTCGCAACTCCTGCACAACTTGTGCAAATGTCGCAAGTTGGTCATAAGGGTGTTGTAAATACTGTTGGATCATGTTACCTCAATGACGACATCACAGAGGCACTTGAAACATCTCATTTACTCAGTTTGAAGGGAGGAAATTGGTCTACTGAAGTCAAACATCTCTTGACACCTTAAAGGGCTTCATAATCAAGGTTTTGGAAGGGGAACGCTCCTCTAACACTACCTAAGGAGCGCTTGCGCCCTTCCACCATGGTTGAGGGGCGTTATAGCGCTCTTCCACCCCTTTATAGGAGTGTTATCCAACTTTGGAGTGCTGGCGCTTCTCTGGACCTTTCTGGGAGCGTTATAGCACTCTGTGACCTTATTAAAGGAGCGCTCCCTATTCTAGGTGAACTGTTAAGCCCGGTGAGAAGAATAAGGGGAGAATCATTCGAGTTTAGGAGGCAGTTAAGCTCGAATTCTTGGTTTTGTCAAAATATCTCTCAACCAAGGAAGAGGTTCCTAACTGGTTCTAAACATAACTTGAGTGGTTAGCCTCTTCCCAACCTATATAAGCAAGCTCTAATGGTGAAGAGAGGAGGAAGAAATGTATATGTGAAACTTATGATCTTGGAGGAAATCTGCAGTCAGCTAGAGAAGAACCATCAGTGCAGCTGCTGCCATCCAGGTTGTGGATCTTTCAGACAAGGGTTAGATGAAGGGGACCTGACGAAGCTGTCGCATTCGCATCTACGATTGTAAGTATTGCTGTCGTTATTCTCATTAATATGACATGCTTGGCCTGTTTCTTTCTAGTTTGTGTCCGATGC
>CBVK0101487513.1:0-10905 GCA_900067695.1 Picea abies
GCAGGCAGATTTTCCTACAAAAAGCTCCATAGACAAATCTATGTTCTTCTCAGCATGGACTTCTTCTTTATTTGGCTCAGAATCAGAGTCTGAGTAAGGCAAGTATAGAACATTGGTTTTCTTGGTCTGCTGAGATGAAACTTGCTCTACGATTTCCTTGAAACTCAACTTCCTTTTGCCTTCCTGACTCTTGATCTATATGTTGGTTCTTCTGGGAGATCAAGGTTGATGGCTCTCCTCCTCTTCATATTGATCTGAGGAGTTGGTGACTTTTTTCCTAATCTCTTTTTGCCTTTGTTAGGTTGAGTTTCAAACTGAAAACCTCCCCAAAACAGAAAGTGTTCCCATGTTCTTTATCTCTTCCTTAATTCTTCTACAATGATGATCTTTATCAGACCAAAATGACAAAGGGCATTCTGAATGTTTTTTGGTTCAGCTTGAACTCTGTTGCACATCTTAGTAAGACTTTTGTGGAAATAAAATGGTAGATTTAATGGTGTCTTACCTATAAAATGGTCCATTAACTTGAAATGATGTAGCATGGCCCTGTGATACCTTCCTTTCAAAATTATGTATAATTGTATGGATTTGAGAAGAACCTGCCACTTCTCCTCCAGATAAGAAGTGGGAATCTCCCTGTTCTAGGTGATGTCTTGGAATTCAAGATTTAAATAGGGTCTGAAATCCAGATTCTTGGTGAATGTGGTCTTGAACCATTTTTGCCCCATCCTTGGCATGCTTGTAGCAGAAGCTATGGTTGCTTCATCGACTTGTATCTTCAAAGGGCCAATTGTGGCCTTGATTCCATCATAGAATTTTGAAAAATTTTCTGTGATACCCTGGTGGTATCCTTCCTGTAACTTTTCCACATAATTGAGACGGCATGCATCTGAGAAATATTGACAAATCTCTGGATGAGACCATAGAAATTGTATGCTATCCAATTATTTCCTAAGGAGTGAACCACCTCGTTTCTTACCCATATTCACAGCACATGTTAATTCTATAGAAATCAAAATACAGAAAAATTACCAATGGAAAGGAAATGTTGGTGATGAGGGATGAACTCTATATGCTCAAACGATGGTATGAAGCATTGTTTATAGAAATTAGAAATTCGTGGGTTTGAATTTGAATGATGGCCGTAAGAATGATGTAGAAAAGATTTGGGAATGACTGAAATGATGGTTGAACAGTCTTCTGAAATGATGAGACATCAAAACCCTCACATGATCTGCATAATCATTTACATAAACAGTGGGAGAGAACATGAGATAATGCCAAAAATCTGCTTAAGCGGTCATTATGTGCTGATGACATATGTCCTTCAATACACATTCAGGCTCGCTTGATGTGTTTTCTAAAACTTTGTTCTGTACTTTCGTCATCTCCCTTGTCTTTTGGAATGTAGTTTTGCTGCCGAAATCTTGAATTTCCGACAGCTTATCCTCGATTTTAAAAAAAAATTTGTTGTCAAAAAGATCTTCTTTGATTTTTTAAAAACAATAAATGTCAAATCAACTTATTTGGGACTTTATAATTTATTCTCTATTCTTGGAGATCATAGACCAAAAAAATTATAAAAAAGACACTTTTTATGACTATGCTATCACCTAGAAATGAAAGTGGATGACAAGTTTATTTTAGGAGATAACAGGATCCACCCAAATCTCATCCTTGTAAACAACGAAGCCGAGGAGTCGACCTGATTCGATAGAAAATATACACTATGTGGGTTCAAATGAATGCGGTAGAACTAACATCGAATAAAAATAGCTTGTAGATGAACAAAATGGTCTGATTGATTGGATGAATGGGTAGGTAAATCATTGAGGTAAGGTTCTGAAATATGTTTGATATCATCGAAAGCATATGACATGGCCCGTTGGAATGTAGCACCAGTGTTTTTGACACCAAATGTTAGTTTCCGATAGGTGAAATCTCCCCACGGGAAGATGAAGGTTGTCTTATGTTGATTAGCGAGTAAAATGTCAATCTGGTTGTACCCTGAGGAACCATCCATGAAAGAGAAAATCACACTACTTGCACAATTATCAATGATATGGTCAATGAAGGGCGTAGAGTAGTTGTCTTTTGGACAAGCCTTATTGAGGTCCATATAATCAATGCAGACATGAATGGTCCCTTCCTTCTTAGTGACCGAAACACTATTTGAAACCCATTCCGTCAAAGGGACAGGATAGATGAAGCCATATTTCAATAATTTCTCAACTTCTGCCTTAATAGACACGGTCTTATTAGGATCGACCAGGCAGAGTTTATGTCGAATAGGTTTTACACCTGGGTAAGTTTTAATCTCATGCACAATGATTGAAGGATCGATCCCTAGCATTTCTTCATAGCTCCAAACAAAGACATCATAGAATGCTTTAAATAAAATGGTATAAGAAACCACTTCCTCGGGCAAACAATTAGCACCGAGATTAATATTTTCCACAAAACCTTCCTTGATCGAAATGTCGATAACAACTGTAGAGGTAATTTTTCCTAAATTCCCCTTAGAAATAGTATCTTGTGTAAGTATGGGTGATTGTGGAAAGTTGACAACATCGGGGGGGAAGATAGAGTGTATATATTCATGTATTTCTTCAAGAGGTGGAAGAAAAGAGAATTGATGGTGGTTATCATCCCAAGGTATGTCGTCAATGTTAATAATTTCCATAATAGATTCATCGGACGGAACGATTTGAGAAATGTAGTCAAAGTCATATGTCAAGAAATTCAACCAAGATGGCATCGAGTAAGTGTCAGGTGCCAAGATATGTTGGTCATCCGAGGAAGGAGAGGTCGATTGAATAGAAACATATGATGCCTTGACTTGAATAAGTGGCATGGTGTCACCTAGTTCATCGAACTCTAGAGGACTAGGTACAATCCAGAGATCAGATGATTCCAAAGACTGATAAGTCATAGTCGAAATCATATTAACTATGGAAATATGATGTGTGGTAGGAGGGAGTGGTGCAGGGGTACCCATAAGGGTGGAATATTTTAACAATCCTACACCAACACTTTCATACATGATCTTGTGATCTCCCAAGAAAGGAATATTGTTGGTAGCAGGAGCGCGGGCGTCGGGAGTACATAAATCTAACTGATTGATAGTGACAATTTTTCCCTGACGAGGAAATTGTACACATCGAAACACCTACGAAGTGATGACAGACATAGCATAAAACCAAATTCTTCTGAGTAATAAGTTGTAATCAAGGGGAGCATCGACCACCTCAACGTTAACAGTGATGTTTTTTCCACCCAACTAGACGAATAGGGACTGCAAAAGACCGTGAGGATGAAAACCACGCCAATCAAATGCATACAACATCATTGGGGATTTGTTAAGTGTGGGTGATTTTAAGCCTTTCCAACAAGATAAAGACATGACACAAGTAGAGGCTCCCTCATCCAAGATAGTGCTATGAATTTGTTGATTGTGAACAACAACATCAATTTGGAAAGCAAGTTGGTGAGAGAGTCGAGACTTAAAATTGTCCAGGTTAAACCTGATATTGTTTGATGACTCAGGATCAAAAGCGCCAATAGTAGCCAAGAGTGTTCTATGTTGACTTGGACAGTGTTGTAGAGATTCTAACGCAGACATAGCACACTGTGCTTGAGCCAAATATTCAACAATGTTGTAGTTCTGGGTGGCACGTGAACTAGGATTAAAAGTATATTTACAGATAGTGCTCTTGGGAGGGAGTAATATAGAGTCGAACGTAGGTTTCTCTATCTGAAGTGATCCAGACGGAGGACTAATAGATGGAGGACTAATGGAGGATGGCGATGGATTTGGTAAAGCACCGTTAGTGACTTTTCTTTTTTCAAGTTTAGTTGGCGTGTCGTAGGTCATAGAGTGGGTGGTTAAATCAATCCCGTTAAACATATAAATATGGGCACTTGTCAAGGCTTCATCATTAGAGGGGTGGATATAACTTCCCCCTGGAGAGGGGGTTTGAGAAACCATACATTGTTGTTAAGGAAAAGGTTGGGCAAGCACAGTGGGTTGGGAATTCCCCTTAAAAAAAAATTCTACTTCATCGCGATGTGGACAGTATCAAGTGTAGTGATCATCACCACAAATAAGACATGGGAATTTCAGCTTCCGCTGTGGTTTCTTTTTGGTAGAAGGTGGTGGGTTTTGAGCTTTGGGTTGTTCATTGTTATTATTCTTCTGAGGTTTGTTCTTTGTCTTCTTCTTACCTCCGGATTGTTGTGAAGGGGAAGATTGAACTGCATTCACCTCAGAGATTTGAGTTTGGGGCAGGTAGAGTAGAGTGCGGTCGAACTGGTAGTGGATGTCGAAGCAGATTGAATTTTCGTTCTAGTCGACTGGGAAGCATATTGGGTTTTGACGGATCTAATAACTCCATCTGCATGTGATGTGGAAGATGGTTTAGATGGATCAGTAGTTGCACGAGTAGCATTTGGGATCAACTCATACAAAATAACAGATTGTGAATAGACCAAATATAAGTACTGAGCCCGAGTAATGGCCTCTTCCTCAGTGACTATACCACCCATCGAAACATCATGAGAAATCGGGGGTAACAATGATTTAGTAAACCATTCCGCCAATAACTGGTCAGGAATGATTGTTTTGATCAACCTTCGTCGTCATCTCCACTCATGAATATTATCGAAGATATGCATGGAGTTAGTCTAACGAAGGGAGGTCAAGAGTTCGGTACCCGTCTCGTATCAAATGGGTAGTTGAAAGTTTGTGAGAAAGGACATAGCAAGGGAGTTAAAATCTTGGAACAAACCACGTGGAAGTTCAATATACCACTTGGTTGTTGAGCCCATAAGTGTTCACTAAAAAAGACATAAACGTACAGAATCATCCATTAAGTATTTCGATGAACACCATAAATGGAAAGTCATCACATGATTGTTCAGGTCTTCTCCAGGTTTATCGTCAAATTTTAGAATATTGAAGGTAATTCAGCAGGGATCACTGGCCAAAAGGGAAAATGCAATATAGGATCATTGGTCAACCAAGACAAGTCTAGGAGATCTAGAGTAGTGAGAAATGGTATTTGTCAATTAACTTGAGGATGATACTGGTGTGGCATAGGGACACAAGTAGGACCGTAAACTGGGTTAGGTGGATAATTGTATCCAGTAGGTCCTCCTACATACAGTTGTTGCTGACTAGAATAAATAGGATTAGATGATGGTTGAGAAACATGTGAAAATGGAGGATAACCTGATGGGTTCTAAGGATTATAAGTCAGTTGATGTGTTTTCCCATAAGGGGGGTAAACATTTTTTCCATAAGGAGGATAAGGTTGTTTTTGTCCTTGAGGGTGTTTCCCCCCAGGGAATAGCAGATTTCTTAGGAAAGGAATGTGCCAAGGATTTTGTGTCACATTTTGTCCATACAACAGGTTAGGGACTCCAGTCTAAGGTTTCCCCCCAAGCTGAGATCGTGTCCCCATTTGAGTTTGACTCCCAAATGGATGTTTCCCCCCCAGTGTGAGGTTGAGTGCCTAGAGGGATATGGAAACTAGAAGTGAATGAATGACCGGAGGCTCCAACCGGATTAGAGCCACTAAGACCATCTCCTCCAAATAAAGGTGTAGGTATATAACTTCTAGGTGTAACCTGGGTAGTGTTGGTAATGGAAGGATTCAGAGCTCTGTGCCCAAGTGGAATTGATGGATTTTGTCTAAGTGGTGTTCCAATTGGAGCCTGGGATGGTGTCACATTTCTGGTGGGGATTGTAGCAACATGCAGGACCATAGTGGAATGGGCCAACTGGATAGTAGGGTCCGAGTGAGAACCAATCAACAATTGGTCTGCAATGGTGATGACATTACTGGTCATACCAATAAAGTTGTCTAAAGGCACCGTATAACTAGCAGATGTCTCAGGCACTTTTGATGCCATAGGTCGATCGGGACTCGCTCCTAGGTTACCATACAGATCACGTACTGTCAAAGGGAAAGAACCAAAAATAGAGGTTCCAACAGTATGAGTCGGGGTCCTGAATGGTTCACTTTGGATAAAAGGATCCTCTACTCTAGATCATGTGTTAGGTATGGTGCGTACTTCGGTATCCTCAATAAAAACAACCTCTCCAGACGAGTTCACCCACAGCAGATGTGGATCTCGCCTAATACTCAAAGTTGGGATTATTCGAAAAGCTTCCAAAGAATCGGAAACAATTCAGAATTGTTCCAAAGAGTGTGTGCTTCCAACCTCATAACCTAATTCGTTATGAGCCTCAGGAGGGCCTTCTGAATATTTGGTAAGCAAAGGTATATAACCTTCCGGATCTTCCGGGGGTAACCCTTGCATCCTACGTGAACAACGAAGGCCAATGTTTCTTGAGCTAAGTAACGAACGAAATAAGAAATCTATGGTCAACCAATGAAAAGAAACAACATACGCTAAGAAATCTAGGAATCAAACCAAGGAAACAAAACCTTCTCTCAATGACCGTACTAGTTGGTGATGAAATCCAACGTTGCGTGATCAAGTCAAGAAGGGGATAGGATATGAGTGGGTGGAACAGTTACGATGGCGACCTGCTTAACAGACTTACTCCTTGGTGCAAGCTTCCATGCAACAATTGTGGATTTACCCTCCAAGGAGCCCAAGTGAGTTTTACCACCATCTATTTCAGGTAAAGCAAAGACTTCCCTTCACCGTCACCTTGTGTAAAAGACCCTAAATATTATGGATACTAAGGACACCAACTCGCAGTCAGCCCCTGGGTGGGTTCATTCGACAGTCCAGTCTAAACATATGGGCAAGATAACAAGTCTGAAATCCTTCAAGAGAACTAAGGATAAGCGGATCGGTAGAACTCCATAGGACCCCGAACGGATTTGGAATTCACGAATCACCAAGACCAAATGAACACAGTTGAGCCTCAAGAAGAACCCCCAATATACGATCTGACTACTATGAACGGTTGAACCACAGATGGATAATCTTCGTAACTCTCCCAAACGCGACCTAATGCATAACCCTTGTGTGAGAGGGGGATCTCAGAAAGCTTATATGAAAATTGGATTTGCTCTCCCTATTGCAAGATGCTAATGTTTGTTTTGAATGCTTTGGAGAGTTGTACTTGTAGCCTAATCCAAAGTGTTAATCCTAGTATAATGTTGGTGGAATATTCTAAAAACAAAAAGTTCTAGATAAATTTTTAGCATTGATTTTGCAGTTGTTCTTTACTCAGGGGCGTATGATAGTGAAATTGATGATATTATGACTCAATTCCCAAAAAATGCATAATAAATGATAAGAAGTCTTTTCTTTCAATGAATTTCTATTGAAGGGAAGGAGAAGGAAATTTCCTTTCACTGTCAAACACTAAGATGCAATAACCTCATGCAATTGTTTCTCAATCAAGAATCCAATAGGATGCTAAAATATTCAGAAATGTGTTCTAATATCCAACAACCAATCATGAAAATATATATTTTTGTTTAAATGTGAATGATAATCAGTTTGATGTAAAACTTCCTATGTCATTCAGACTTCAATATCTATGAGATTTAAGAAATCGGAAGCCAACTTCACATAAACAAGAACAAAATCCCGTTGTGATCAAACAAGAAATACAAAGACAACTAAATTTGCAAAAAGAAGAACAAAAAACTCAAAACATAAGAAAATGCTTGAAAAATGACCTCAAAGAACAAATGGAATGGTGCACAGATCTCTGAATTTCCTTACAACAACTTTCATTCAATCAGATAAGTGAAAAAGCAGTGGGTCGACTCCAAATCACAGGGAAAAAGAGTGACTCAAAGTAAGGAAGAAAGATGTCAAAAATCCAAACAAAACATCATCAATTCTTGGAAACAAAAATGTTGGAGGCCAAAAACAAGGACACACTGAGATGGTAATAGCCCTGAGAAGATGAAAAAGAAAAAACTAGACTCAGAGATCAACTCCCAAAAATATTTTTAGCAGAAAAAATCCAGTGCTCTGGTGTCAAGGGTACCAGAGCATTGCAACACTCTATGGGAGCCTGAAAGGGAGTTCCAGTGCTCTAGTGGTAGAGGTAGAGGAGCGTTGGACTCTCAAAAGACCAAAAAATTGCCCAAAACTAAAAAAAACTCAGGAAATTCGGAAATTGAGTGTGTATGGAATGAATCCAAGATCCAAAAACACATCTAAGAATTAGAGACACAACATGAATAAGATATAAATGTGAGAAAAGACCAAAAACAAGAACAAGGAAGGAAACCAAAACTGAAAGCTTCGGTCCCTAGTGGAGTCGCCAATTTCTGTTACAGGGAAATCCCCATGCGAACAAGTGAATCCCCCTGTGGACAAGTGAATCCCCTCTTGGGATATAGAATCCTAAGGCCAATACATAAAGGTGCTAACATTAGTCACTAAAATCCCTTTTAACCTAGCTAAACTAATGTATAGAGAAGAGGAATAAGATGTACCTTTTTCGATGTTTGTCCACGCTCAGTCTGAGTTGAGATCCGATGTCCAAGCTCTTCAATAAGTCCTACAATCCAATAACAGCAAAGACAAAACAATTTCCTATTCTACCATGATTAATTCAAAACTAGATCTATATATAAAATATAAGTTCATGTAAATAAACATAATCTTGGAGGAAACATGCCAAGCACATATTTATTAATGAAAACAAAACAAAGTACTTACAACCATAGATGTAGATGCAATAGCTTCACCAAGATCTCTTTGTCGAAACCCTTTTCTCAAATGATCCACAAGAAAAATGACTATGATTCACTGATTATCTTCCTTATGATATCATAAGTTTGATGCCTTCAATGTCTTCCATTTTCACCATGAAGAGGCCTCCTTATATAGGCTTGGAGAGGCCTAACCACCTTAGAGATTCTTGGGATAGGTTGAGGATCTTTCTCCATCAATTGTGGATCCTCCCTAAGATCCATCCTTGACCTCAGATTCGAATCCAACTAACTCCAGAGATGAGGGGGATCTTTCCCTGACTTGTCTCAACAGCCCAAGATTTCCTCAAACAACCTAGTGCTCCCTTAGAATGGGGCACAGAGTGTTGCAACGCTCCCCCAAAGGGGGGCAGGGAGCGCTGGCACTACCTGGCAGTGGGTAGGGGAGTGTTGGCCTTCAAAAATGACTTTTGAGTGGTTTTTTCCATGGTAAAATCTGTGTACTCTTTGTCATTTGATTTCTCATTATTAAAACAGTCTTTGAGGGTGTCTTTGAAGTGTCCTTGTGATTTCGTTTGAGACACGACATAGGCAAGATGAATGTATGATGTCTGCAAAACTTGTGCCACTTATGGCTAAAATGCGACACTTGTAACACTTGTAATGATAACAATAGGTCATCATTGAAATGAGTAATTTTGATATGTAACAATCCTCAAGATAGGTTTACCTTATAAAGCGTGGCAATAGTGACAAAACTTCATCGCAATAGAGACAAAAAACCATGCTAAAGTAAAAAACTTACCAACAGATTACGACGTAGATTCCATACATGTGACACAAAACTATGGAAATTTGCGACGAAAAAGGGTTGCAATAATGACGAAAAAGTTTGGTAGAGAAAAATATTACGACACATATGCTATATGTGTGATGCAAAACCGTGGCAAAGTGCGATGAACTTTTGTTGATATTGCCACGCTTAATAAAACATATTCATTGACTTGCGATGAATGTTCGTTGATATTTCCATGCTTAATAAACCACATTCATTACCTTTCGATGAACTATCGTCGATATTTCCACGCTTCCTGTAGGTTTTAAAAAAAAATCTACATGAGAAGCTGGATGTTGGGATTCGTGATTGACCCATACTCAATATTTTCATGTGTGATTGACCCTTCAAAGGGTTTCTTATGTGAGAAGGGATTATGAGAGGGGGTTTTGGGGCTTATTAGGGGTCTTTCTTAGTGTACCAAAAGGGAAACCCAAGGCACCTTGGGATGAAGGGGAATATAAAATACATTCCCTTGAATGAATGGTTTTAATTGAGATATTGGGGCTCTAAACTAGAGGTCAAAAACAATTTGGTAGGGGAATCCCAAGGGGACAATATGGGAGATGTGTTTTTTTTTAAATCCATCACTAACCTTGTGAGAGTGGTCCAACCCTTTACTTATCCACTTCAATGCACTCACAACCATTAATCAATATGAATATAGACTGGTCATAGTAATTACCTTGAATATCAAATTTAACTTATTAATGTGAAGGGATAATCACAACAAGAGGTTAAAGACATTCACACCCTTTAAACAACAATGTTTGTAAATTTTTGGATGAGGAACTTGTAGCCTTATGGTTGAGTCATTCCCTTACCAAAAAAATGAAGGTTACTCACACTCAAATGAATGAAAGAAATCAAAGTTGTTCCCATGAAAAAAGTTGCAATGCTTTGAAAGAATGGTAGATCACAACAATGGAGCACTTGTTTAAACAAATACACTTACACTTATTCAAGTAAAGGTAACTCACCCTATTCAAATGAAGGTACATGATACCATATAAATGAAGAGAAATGGAAATGTTTAACTCGAAGGGTAGTTCACACCAAATCAAGTTAGTGTGATCACAATGTTTTGAAACGAAGGGTTACACATGAAATTTGCACACCTAGGTACATCACCCTAAGTGTCATAAATTTTCATATAAGTGTCTCATACACCTTGACACCATGGAATAACATATGTCACAATCCCTAGTCAATGTGGAGGAGGGATATATTACATGAAGGGAAAAATACCAAGAACACATGAATTATTATTAATTCATGGAAAAGAAATTGATTAAGTGTGAGAACCAAGTGCACATGAATTATTATTAATATTCATGAAAAAATAAAGTAATTAGGTGTGAGAATCCACCTCACATTTGGTTTCCTATTTTTTAGGGAAGGTGGAGGATCTCA
>CBVK0101487516.1:5216-18630 GCA_900067695.1 Picea abies
CCCGGGAAGTTGATGTACTAGCTTACCCAAACGGGGCCCACATGACTTTTAGCGCTTCATCTCCTAGGGTTATGTTTTTGGATGTCTATGGTTTTGGGCATTATTGCTTATTGTAAAAAGGCCTTCAGAGCCTCATTGTAACCTTCTTCTTGTTAATGAGTGTTGTCGTCACATCTCTTCTCAGAGATAAGCCACCATCATTCCAATAAGCTTGTTTCCGCTACATTTTACAGTTTTAGCTTATTTCGTTATTGAATGGAAAACCAGTTTTTATGTATCTTTGTTATTTTGTGTTAAGCACTTGTTAATAATCTATATTCATTTCGTTCTGCTCATAAAATCCGGATCAACAGCTTCATGTAACTCTGAGACACACTGAGGGTATGGCAAACATGCAAAGTCAAGAGTTATGAGAAATGGCTGACACAAGTTGATAAACATCCTTTGAACAAGAGCATGATACATATGGATGACTCTAGCGGCCTATACTCAATGATGAAACTTTGTAATGCATGAGGCACCAATAAAACTCTCCATATTGACTAGAAGAGTAACCAGTCAGAGGAGAAAACTCTAACTAACTAACTCAGCTTCCTAAGGTCATGCTAAACCCAAAATTTTGATGAAAACTGGAATCACAATTTTTTACTCTGTTCAAAGGCAACACGACTACTTCCAACATAAGATAATATTCTTTTCCCACCAGTCTTTTTTTGTTTTTTCATAGTCAAATGAATGTTATGATACAGAGGAGGAAACAAGTGTCATGAGTAAGCAACAGTGGAACATACCTATGCTCAATGCAAGGGGGTTCATGCAGGATATGGACACTTGGGGAAATGTTTCCTCTTACGGTATAGGGTGTCAAGTTGCAAAAGATATAAACAAGGCTCTCCTTGGATATTGATGAAAATTGTTGAGGTGATAGGCTTATAATGAGAAAGAGAGAACTGACAATAGGCTCAATACTGCAAGTAAGAGAATGAGATGCAATTACAACCTAACGCCAAAGAATGTCCTTTTTCATAAATTTAGTCTACTTGGTTTGAAAAAGGGTTAAACTTACACCAAATAGACATCCTTTCAAATCCAATTTATGAGTGTGAAAGAGACAAGTTGACTTGGCAATATTTTCTCTTTTTGAGAGAGTCAGAAAAGAGCTTAAACTAGACTCGTTGGGAGTCCCATTGGTATAGTTCAGCATGCTTATGAGTAATAAATGAGATTCGAACGCAAAGTCATATATTATTTATAAGGGACTCCCGGTCCTACAGATAAAATCTTTGCATGGGCATCGAATGGAACATAGGGTCTAATTAGGGAACCCATGTTTGGTAAGTCTCTACCATTCAATAACGACACTTCTAGTTGTAGAAATAAGGTTTTATGTCACTAATAAATGGGTTTGTACCTAAGGCATACAAATTGTAGTTATAGGAGAATGCATGTGTGAAAAATGGAGTGATGACCTATCCTATATGTTGGTCAACGGAAATACCTGCCAAAGTTATGAACGAGCGACATGGCACTATAAACATAAAGAATACCTAGATAAAAACACCAAAACAAACTCCATCAACTGCATTATTAGTCCACTAGGCCAAAATTTTAGCAAAAACTATGTAAAGTGGGTAAATTTTTTCTATAAATACTGAAAATAACCAATTTTACTATACCATTTGTATTTTTTACCCAAATAGTGCATTTTAGACCAAATTTCCCCTGAGTTTCAACTGTGGATTGTGGACGATACGAGTGATGGAATTGACAACTGTCTGGACCAAGTAAGTCTTCTTGCCTTTCTTTATATTTATGTTGGTTTAAAATTTTCATTTAGGCTTCAATTCTTGAGTATTTGAAGGCCTAATTTAGAAACTAGGGTATACATGGGATGTAGATCATAATTTTGCATATACGTAGCCATATATGTGATTGTTATCAAAACAGAGTGTGTATATGCAACCCTATATGTGACTGTGTAACCTGCAGCTCGCATACAAGTCCCTGAGTTGAATTTTTAGAATGGTATTAACTCAAAAATTGATTTTAAACTTGCAGGATGGTGCTAGAGTGGAGAGAAAGAGAGCATGAAGAGGTTGATGTTGCAGTGGAAAGAGATAGAGGGGCCCAAATGGCATTAAGAATATGTGGGCTATATAAATTTTGGGCTCTCAAAGGCATGAGGGCTCAAGTGAGACTACTCCAGATGTTGGTGAACTACTGGGATCTAGATATAGTGGCCTTCAACCTTAATGGGAAACCATTTAGGATTGAAGTCAAGGAAATATACTATCTGACTTGCTTTTCACGTTGGGGTGAGGTGGTGAACCTCAAATCCCAGGGATCTAGGAGTGGCATGAACACAGAGGACTACATAGTCACTCATTGCGTTGCAGGGACCAAGAAGGTAGGGAGCCAACTCCCGATCAGAGCGATCAACAATATCAGTATCAAGATCATTTTCCTAGTGTTGACACGGATCATAGGGTTAGCCTCATTACATGAGGCATCAAGGCCACTTATGTTCTACTCTGTGGAGTGCTTGCAACCCACGGTTTATGATTGGTGCACATGATTTCTACCCAACATGAAGAGCTAGCTAACAGAATACAAACAAGGTAGAAAGAGGAACTTTGGGTTTACATCTATCTTATGTAGTTCTTTCTTGAAGTGGGTTCCAGGCTTGGGCCCTAGATTTGAGATTGTTCGACATGGACTTCACGATCCAACCATGGCACAGTGGACCGAAGTGATGAGGCAGTTGGGAGGTGGTAGGGTACCAACACCCTAAAATGACAATTTTTTATTCTGGTGGCATTGGCAGGTGATAGCTCTGTATGACTACCCATATGCAGAGATCAAATTTAGAGGAGATACGGACATGCCATTACCACAAGGTTTCGCCTATGGAGACATAGGTATAAAATTGTTTTTTGAATATTTCATTTTTTTTTGTATTTTTGTAGAATAAAAAAAAAAAAATTTGGATGATGTCAAGTACTAATTAAAACATGTATGTTAGGAATATGTTGGTCTTCGGTGGCTAGATGGACTCCCATGACACCGAAGGAGGAACTAAGGGGATGAGCTAGTGGGAGGAGACGTTGAGAGAGTGCTTCAAAATGTGCAGGGCAACTTGTCTTGTTTGACGCAAGGAATTCCCATGGTTCAGGTAGAGGATCTGTCGTAGGTGATGCAGCATAAGTCACTCTCAGAGTATGATAGTACACTGAGAGTGACTTGGTACTCTTGTAAACTCGGCAAAAACGGGACAAAAACTAGTGATTTCTTGGATTTTGCTGAAGTAAAATCGAGATCAAGCTCTTCCAAGATGACAATCCATTTATTATATTTTCCCTCTATGATACGCTTGATAAAGACATATTGAAATGGATTGACATCAGCAACCACGATAGCTTTTCAAAGAAATATATAGTGTCATAATCATTGAACTGCATGAACGACAGCCAAATCTAGATTATCAACATGAGTACACTTAAGTTTAGGGCTGACTAAGTTTCGACTAAGATATTGAATGACGTGCTCATGTAGATCATCATGATCTTGAACTATAACCATACCAATCGTCCCTTCGGAAGCAGCGATATAAAGCAAGTAATCTTTATTGTAGTCCGGAGGCTTCAACAGAGGCATTGATACTAAATCTTTCTTTAGACCGTCGAAGGATTCCTGGGCTCATTCATCCCATATAAAAGGAGTGTCCTTCTTCAAGAGACGCATGAAACCCTTAGTAATATTGTCATAGTTTACTATAAACCGACGTAAAAAGTTATATTTCCCATGTAAACCTTGAAGCTAATGAATGTTGTGTGGGGGAGGTAATCGAATTATTGCCTTAACCTTTAAAGGATCCACCATGATCCTAGTCTAAAAGACTAAGAATCCTAGAAGACGGCCTGACCTAATGCAAAGGATGCACTTATGAGGGTTCAAACACATGCAATAATAGTGACATCCTTCAAAAACTAGCCGAAGATGGGTAGAGTGATCCACTCTCTTGTGAGAATGAGCAACGAGATCATCAAGATAAGCTTCGACTATATGCTTAAGATCATGAAAAGTAAAGGTCATGGCTCATTGGAATTTTTCTCCAGTGTTTTTAAGGCCGAAAGGAATTTTCCAGTATGCAAATGTACCCCAAGGGAAAAAAAATCTTCTTATGTTGATCCTCAGGTTTAATCTGAATTTGGTTGTATCCTAAAAATCCATCCATAAAAGAAAAAACCTTGATTCCCACACACTCATCAAGAATATGATCAATGAAGAGTGTCGATAAGTTGTCTTAGGAAAGGCCTTATTCAGGTCTCGAAAATCCATGCATACACGGATGGTTCATTGCTTCTTATTCACAACAATGGGGTTGGATACCCATTCAGTCAAGGGAACCGGGTAGATAAAGCCAACACTAAGAAGTTTCTCCACCTCTCCCTTAATAGCAGGGGCCTTCCTGGGATTGATAGATCTATGTCATTGTCGAACAGGTTTAGCATCTGGGTAGGTTTTAATATCATGTTCGACAATTCGAGGGTCGATTCTTGGCATCTCTTCATATGACCAAGGGAATACATCACAATATTCTTTGAAGAGCTTGGTGTAGATCAGAATTTTTTCCGGAGAACAATCTGCATCGATATATACATTTTGAACCTTACCAGGAATACAAGAGATATCGATTGTGACAGTAGGAGATATACCCGCCATGTTTCCTTTGGCATAAATACAATGTGTATCAAGTGGAACTACTGCGTGACCGACTATCTCTCTCAAGGTAGATCTAAAATCATCTTGTTCGATTCTAGCAGGATCTGGGAGGATATAAGAGAAATGGTGCATATCATCGCATGTCCTATCAAAACCATTCATGGCCTCTACGATTGATTCATCTAAGGGTAAAGTATCATTGAGGTAGTCATGTGAGAAAGACGATGAAGTGGCTCGTACAGGCTTAAGAACAGGATCCTCCTCGTTTGTTTGTGAGGTTATAGGATCTGGGTCAATAGAAGAGTCAAGAACATCCTAATATTCTATCTTTGTCACCGACAGTGTCATATCCAGTCCAGTGTGTGATTGACCTTCACAAGATGCAGTCGAGGAAGGTAGGGTCCAAGGATCGTTAAAATACTAAGTGTGGAAAGGTATGGACCTCATTGGTGAAAAATACCTACTGGAAATGGCATAGATATGATGAATTGGTGCCACAAAGTAAAACATACCCATAATGGATGAATACATTATGACACTAATATTCTCAGTTGCCAGATGAGAATTGTCGATCACGGGGATCAACGGTCCAACCGATGCATTGGGGCTAGCATACGCAAAGGAAAATTGATCGATCATCATGATTTTCCCATCATGAGGAAAACAAAAGGTACATAAGATAAAAGATATGACTGCAGTCATAGAATAAGTCTAGTTACATCCTAGTAACAACTTATAGTCAAGGGGAGCATCAACCACCTCGACATCCACCTCCACTGTCTTCCCACCTAACTGGATCGGGAAGGTAGGAATAATACCATGGGGACGGAAAGAAAGGTCATCAAATGTGGTCAACATGGTTGTATATTCAGAGAGGGTCAAAGAGCTAATGGATTTCCAATAGGTTAAGTACATCATGCACGTTGTAGTGCCTTCATCAATAACAATATTTTTGATGGTATACTTTTAGTAATCCACTTGGATTTGGAAAGCCACATGGTAAGGCAAGAGAGGCTTCACATCTGTGACGTCAAACTTGATAACCTTAGAGCCACAGGGGTCTAGAGATCCTAACATAGATAACAAGGCATTCCTCTGTGAATGACACATCTGGAGTACCTCAAGATCCTACATTGCGTAAGGGGTTTGACCCAAATCCTCAACAATAGATTAATTATGGGCAGCTCTAGAATTAGGGTTGTGCAAAAAGAGTTTGAGTACTCATTTCAGAATACAAGGTGGAGGCTCTATTTTTTCGATTTGTAAATGCATATTGGGAGGAGGAGATTATAGACCTAGAACAACCTATGAAGAACTCTAATCGCGAAATCGAGTGGCTACATAAACCTGAGACTTGACCATATTGATGCATAAAAGGTCATTGTCTTACACTGGTGGGTTTTAACTTCCACTCGCCGCATTTTCGACATTCGAGGAGCTCGAGGCCATGTGTTGATTATGCGAAAAAGGATTAGTTTGCATAGCGGGCGATAGAGATAAAATCCTCACAAATTCCACAAGTTTGGGGCATAAGTGGGTAAGGTGATAATCTGTACAAAGTTTCAAAGGAAACTTCACCTTTCACCTTTCTTTCTTTCCCCATCATTATTGTTCGATTTCTCATTGTTAATGTTTTCCTTGGGTTTATTATTATTATTATTATTTCTCCCACCCTTACGATTGTTACCACGTCCTTTCCTTTTATTCCCTCCTTTTTGTTGGTTACCATTCGTGTTGGTTGACAACTGCACATAATGTATGTCCATTGATTGAGTGGGAGTGGAGGACACAAATGAATCTTTTCCTCCTATAGACTGGATTAGAGACAACTCTTTCAACTAATTTTTCACCAAGTCTGTAGATTTAACATTTGTAGAGCCTACAATGTCATCGGCATGAGGCCCGTGAGTTTTTATAGGGTTGTAGCTTGACCTTGGTGTGTCTAGAATAATTTTGTATAACATCCCAGATTGAGTGTATATAAGATCTAACTATTAGGATTTAAAAATCGCTTCTTACTCAGATGTAACTTTGGATGTCGAAACATCCTTTGAAATATAAGGTTGCAAATAATTAAGAAACCATTCCAAAAGGAACTCTGGAGAAATGTAGGCCTTGATCAACCTCTTTTGTCTACGCCACTCTTAGATGTGATCCGAGATATGGGTGGTTTTGTCCTGGTGGAAAGCCGACAAAAGTTCTATGTCGGCTTCATAACGAACTAGAAATTGGAAGTAGTTGAGGAAGACTAAAACCATCTAATTAAAAGTTTTGTATCCCCCCCCCCTGGGTAGCTCTATATACCATTTTTCTATGACCCCCGTGAGGGTGTGTTGAAACAATCTTAAACAAATAGAATCATCATTAAGGGAATTAGAAGAGAACCAAATATGGAAAGTAGTGATTTGATCACTAGGATCCTCACCAGTCTTGCCCTCGAATTTCAGAATATCCGAAGGAAGCTTGGTCGAGACAAGGGGGTGTGTCGGGTCATGACGCACATGGTCATTCATTAATTTAGAGAAGTTTGGCAGAATGAGCATGGAAAGAAAAGAGAGACAGGGTTGCGACATCTGGCCCCAAGCTCTCGAGAAAGATTGTTGTTAGGGAATCACAGCCCATCCAA
The DNA here is from genome assembly GCA_900067695.1 of Picea abies. Taxonomy (NCBI): domain Eukaryota; kingdom Viridiplantae; phylum Streptophyta; class Pinopsida; order Pinales; family Pinaceae; genus Picea; species Picea abies. The sequence goes on from CBVK0101487516.1 coordinate 12,565, forward strand.
GGTTCTAGTATGCACCATGGCCCTATCCGGGATTGTAAAATCCCCCTTTGAACTAATTCATAATGGGTTGGTTGGGAACCATTCCAGTAGGAATGTTATGATGAGGATTGTAAAAATTTCCCCCAGCCGAAGTAGCTCCAGGTTGTGTGTCACCCAAGGTGTGAAACTGACCTCCTCCGGGTGTGAATCTGGAGGATAGAGGTGGGTTCGTTATTCCAAACATGTTTTTTGGAATCAGTGTGGAAGAGGTAGGTGTAAAGGATGGAACATAAGAAACAACTTTTCCCCAAGGTTGACCACTCCATCCAGGAGCATTAAGACTAGGAATAGACCCAGGGTGAAAAGGAGGTAGGCTTCCAACCGTGCGAGTCATTTGAGGGATATGAGCACTACCAAACAATAATGCAATATGCAGAGGATTCATACCCCCAAGTCCAATACTAGTATTCATATTAGACACTGGAATGGACGATGAAAATTGCGATGTAAAATTCGGCATACCATAAGAAAAAAAGATAGAGGTGATATGGATGGATTGAATATTGTAGCTCGATGAATGAAAAAGAAACCCAAAAGGGTTTGTGACTATAGGTTGAGTATTCACTATAGGTCAGCAGGAGTGATGATGGGAACCTTTGACACTACAACCATAGTGGTTGAAGGTGTCGAAGGAGTATCGTTAACTATAGTGGACATGGGAGTCGAAGGAGTCCCAGTATATTTCTGACTCGACTCAGTACTCATACTTGTATGACCACAATTCTAGTAGGTGGAGGTGTGTCTACCACATTTGATAACTTTACGCATTTTAGAAGGAAAAGACTCAATATGCAGTGGTAACCTTAACAAACAGCGAGACCTTTGAGGAGGATAGTCTAGCTCCATAATGACTGATGAATTGAGATATAAAAACAAATCATAAGTCCAACTAATAATCAAAGAGCACACCAAAATAAGCAAAAGTCCAATATGCACATAAACAGGATTAAGTGGTTGAAAGGGGCCTCCCTCCCTAAAGTAGGTATGCCTCTCCCAAGAGGGGCATGAGACTCCCTGCAAAAGATTGGAGGTATCAAAATAAATTATAAGGGCCCTCGTTGGCTTAAAAACCAGTCGTTCAGATCCTCCCAAAGAGGTAATCCTCCATAAAGTTTGTGTGTTTTCTGACCCTTATCTGACTCAGGGTACCTCTAGAATAACCCTTGCAAGTAAACTATGTGATTACCTATGTCAAGAAACTAAGCCAGCATGATATAACCGATGCATAGGCGAATAGTCGTAATTCAGATCTACTATTTGGGCAGGGTAACAAAGCCTAAAATCTCGAAAGAACCACCTCTCATAGACGTAAGGGTACTAGAAAGACCCCCATATACGAATAGATCCTCAGAAATATCTCTGACTCTAAGAAGTTATTGGGGGGATTTCCCCTCAACCAACATCGTGCGACCTCATGCTTAACTCTGATGTGAGCGGAGCCTCCTAACGTCACCAATTATACAATGGATTTCACCACTCCCTTATTCAAAGACATATGTTGAATTTAATAGCCATGGATAAGTTTACTCACAAATTCCTATTCCAAGGATCTAAATATTAAGCTAGTTTGTGCACTGTGAAAAATAAAACCATTTCTAATCAATTTTAAATTTATCAGCGTTACGTTTAGTAGATTTTCTTACTCAAAAAAGTGTGGATGTGAAACTGATGATGTTACGACTCAACAAGTAAAATAAATGAATATGAATAACATGCAAAGTCCTAACTTCAATTCCCAATAAATGATAATCTTTTCAAAATGCAACTTTCAATTCAATTCTGCAATTTCAAATAAGATGCAATATTTCCATACATGTACTAAGATCAGCAATAAGAACCCAAAAGATCAAATGCCAACAATGCAAAATGTATATATATTTTTTCTATTTTCAATGCAAAAGAATGAAAATGCAAGGACTGAACAACAACTTTATATAAAGACCCTACTGTATGTAAACAAAGACAAACCAAGTAGAATATCAAAAAGCAAACACCCATCCCATGATGCAAGGACAACCAATGAAAATGATGATGAGAAAGAAAAAAACAACCCGAAAATTCAACCAAAGAAATGTTTCCTATCACTCTACAGGCACTTAACAGTAATGACAGAGACTTAGGAAGACTCAGCAACCATCAAAACTTACCCAACAAACAAATAACTCAACAATCAAGAAAAAATGGATGATGTAGGTGACTTTTCAAGAGAAAACCCTGTATATATGCTTCCTACAGAATGACAGCTCGTGTATGTACGCAACTGTCAGGGGAAAACCCACTTATATGTATTGAAACACTAGCAGGTTAAGTATAAGGCCAAGAAATGTAGACTCAAAATGAAGAGAATTTGTCAAGCAATCATATGACAAGAAACTCAAGATAAACGAGATCAATCAAAGGAGAAAAACACTCCAAACCGTGAAAAGAAGATTCATTCCCCAGTATGGTCGCCAATTCTGTTACGAAGAAAATCACTTTATGGCATGGGGTAAACCAAAACAAATGGAAATGACTATAGAAATAAACTCTAATCTCAAGTATTCTATATAAACAAATATGCTAACAAAACAAGATAAAGAACCTACCTCGTCCAGATGTTTGATGAAGTCCATTGTTGAGCACTTGACTCAAAGAAATACTCTTGCAACTTGTCCTCAACAACCAAGATACACAAGCATATTTTAGATAATATATAAAGTTATCACATACAATAGAATAATCCATCAATATTCATAACAAATACGCCCATGGAATAACAATTCAAATATTTGCAAGACATTAATTGGATGAGAAAAAAGTATTTCTATTAAAACGTAATCAATAGAAGTGTATGAATGACAAACTCTTGTGTTGGCATGTTCAGAACTGAGAAACTAAGTCCCTTCCAGCTGGGCCTCAACCACTTCAATCCTCCACCAAAGGCAAGCTCATATAAGAGAGACAACGAGGTTCTCCATCAAATAGGGAAGAGCTTGGAGGTTGAACAATGTGTTCATACTTAAAAGGACAAAGGGATGCAAACTCAATATGAAGTGAATAATTTCTCCCAAGTAACTTTTCTCTCAAAGTTGAATTCTTCTCATCTTATCCACAGATTGGATATGGCCCCTTTATAGCCCTCAAATGGAACTAAAGGGCCGAATCAGAACATTTCCAGTATATGGAAGGTCAAGGATCATGGATCTCATGACATGACATGGAAACCCGACACCATTTTTTAATTTTGGGCACAAAACCCTATGTAGATGGTCTGTAATGGTGCAAGTTGTGTATACACATGTTGTATAGCTATTAGGGTGTGTATATGTGGAAAAATAGAATTTTTAGCTCTGGGAATTGCAAAAGGGGACTTCAAGTCTGCACAGGGAAATGAAAAAGTCCTTCTGAGCAATTGTATATAGGGTGAGGCAAATCTTGCTATAACAATATAAGAACCTGGTGATATTATGGCTTCATATCAATTTTACTGAAGAACTTGACACCCTTAAGTTGTTCGAGAATATCATCAATTCGGGGGATCAGGTATCAGTTCTTGATAGAGATTTTTTCATGGATCTATAAACAATACAAATACACCATTCCTCATCCTTCTTCTACACCAAAATAATTTGGCTCCCAAAGGGTGAGGAGCTCGGTAGAACGTTTCCCTTTTGGATGAGCTTATGAATTTCATTATTTATTTCATCATTCTTTAGAAGGGAACATCGTAATATTCGACCAATGGATAACACGACAGGAGATATCAAATCAATGGGATGTTTGACCTGATAGTAAAGAGGCACCTCTATAGGTGAAGCGAAGAGGTCTTTATACTCCTCTATAATCTTGACCACATGCTTATGTTGTGTAGAGATTCTTTAGGTTGAAGTTGTGGTGGTCGTAGTGACCTTTCACTCACCTTTAGACCAAACCATGAAGAGTAAAAACTTTACAGTATGTGATATTTCCTTTTGACACTATTTTTCTGAGATCAATGAAATTGTAGTAGTCAGAACTACCTCTGGTACCCTGTAGGGATGACCTCCCAAAGTAATAATGACACTACTAGATCAGGACTCATAAACAACATGATGTTTCCACATATAAGGTTGTTCTCAAATAACATTATAAACTTTGATTTGGGCAACATCACACAATACCTCATCTTTGAAGGGCTTGATGTTGTAGGACAGGCGTCACTACTCGCTGACATGAAGGTCTCATCCCTAGCTCAACCAACCGTGGTGTATGCTTGGGGGTGTGGTATGATTGGAAACTTCAATCTTTTGATGACCTCAACTGATATCAGGTTCTTTTGTCTCCCACTATCAACAATGAAATGTAGTGGGGTCCCCTTACCCACATATGTGAATGGAAGAGGCACTCCCCTTCCTCAAGATCCTCTAACTTGTCTAGTTGGATCTTTGCAATTGAAATGGTATCACTGGGTTCTACATCAATGATCTTATTTCTCTTATCTTTTTATAAATTAGATTATGAGTCAAGGTCCAAATATTTTTCTTTAAGATCATCAAATAATGAATTTTTTGAGTGGCATTCATCAGTGTTGTGCAAAGGGAATTTTTGGAAATCACACCAGTTTTCAATATCCTTTTTCAACTTCATGTTACCCTTCTTTGCTTGTAACTTGGAATTGTTGTCTTGATCTTGAATTTCCTTTATTTTTCCATTGTTATATGAGTTAGGGCCACCTTTACCATGATTTAGTTGTTGCATATTTGTAGACCCAAACTCCCAATTGTTCCACTACTTCAATTTCTGCTCGATTTTAACAATGTATCGATAAGTAGTTCCCAGTGAGGAGATGTCAAAGAAATTCATATCTATTTGGATTTACCTATGTAGGCCATTGTAATACCTCAAAACCAGGTGCCACTTGGAGTCTCTAATGCCCAGCTTTGACTGCAAGGTATGGAATATGTTGGTGTACTCCAACACCATCTAGCCTCTTTCCTGACACAGAGTCGTCCATCTCATGTATTGGTCATCATAGTTTCCAACATGGTAAAATTATTCCTTGAGGGAATCAACAAAGGTCAGCCAAGTGAGCTGTTACAACCCTATAATTTATAGGATCAACTGGTGATTGAAAATTTTTATTCTTTTATTGTTTTGGTTGTCAAATGATTTTTCATTCTGCAAATAATTTGAAAAAAAAATAAAAAAGAAAAAATAAATAAAAAAGAAAAAGAAAAAGAAAACAAAGGAAAAGAATAAAATAGGGCATAAAAGAAATTGGATAAAGCCCCATGCAATAACAATGACTTGGTTCATACAGTTTAAACATGGCCAAGTCCTTCAAATTGATGTTGATAGGAGTAGTGAATAAGCTTGGCTAAACTGTTTAATCTTAGCCAAGTGATTTAGGTTAGCTAGTGAATAAATTTGACCAAACTGCCTAATCTTGGTCAAATAACCCCAGGATAGAGTAATTTCTCAGTCCAACAGTTTAATCTGGGCTAATTATCATAGGTGATTAGGTTAGAACATAGGGTAGTTTGTTTTATCTCAATAAAACATACATGATGATCGATGTTGAACCATATCTTTAAGGTTTAAAGGTTTGATGTCTAACCCCCATGGTGATGAAAACAAGGAAAATTTGGGAAAACCCTCATAATTCACTTATCCTAAGTTTCAGAGAAAATATCATTTTGCGCTCACAGATTAAAGACAATGCATAGATGAACGAATGAGATGTTTTCGCTTAGATCTACGATTGACAAGCTTTTCCGGACCCCCCACGAATGTTCTACCTTTAACGAGGGGGTATGGAATCATAGATAACTAAGGCACGCATCTGAATGGTTGAGGCGCCAATGCTTAGATTCATGACTGAGATTGAATTTCGGACCCCCTCGACCGTTCTACTTTTAACGGTGGGGGGGAGGGGGGGGGGGGGGGGGGGGGGGGGGGGTGGTCTGAAATGTTGTTTAAACATTGTGCACAGATCTACGATCTAGGAGCAAGTGCACTGATGGATGACTAATGGTAGTTTTCAGACCCCCCCCCCCCCCCCCCCCCCCG
>CBVK0101487518.1:0-14371 GCA_900067695.1 Picea abies
CTTGTCTGAAAAATTATGAACAGATAAATAACCTTCTAGCAGGTTTAACCATTTATCTAGGGCATCTGCATCTATTTGACCTTCAAATACGGGAATATCAAAATTAACCTATACCTTGAAAGGAGAGGTGCCTCCAAAGTGGCCACTTGATGAAGATGTGTCTGATGCTATTGGCAGGTGTTGAAGGATGTGGGAAAAATTCTCCATCATTTCGTCCCTTTGTCACGTGAGAGCTTGCTCAAGCAACAGACTGATAGGATCGTCCGCTCCGTCGTTTTTCTTTTCTTCCACCATTGAGGGTTTCTTGGGTGTGCAAAAGCGATTTTCCTTAAGAGAGACAAGCTCGAGACCCAACTTGCTATACTCGGACCTCGTCGGGGACATGCACTGAAAACGATCAAGAGCAGCCTGTTCTGATACCACTGATCCGGATTATTTTTGGCACGAAATGAGAGCGGAGATATAACACAGAAATATTCAAAGATATTGCAAGAGAGACAACAATATAACAAAGATATAGTGGAAATATAACAAGAGTCACAGATATATAGTAATACACGATTTCTATTAATGAAATAAATGTACAGAGACTGTAAAAGTATAGAGTGAAAGACTCGCTAGAATGGTGGTAGCTTATCTCTGAGAAGAGATGTGATGGCTACTCGCATTCGCAAGAATATGATCATTACAATGAGGCTCTAAGGGCCTTTTTAACATAAGTAAAATCCAAAACCCTAACCTCGGAAGATGAAAATCCAAAAGGTTTGTGGGCCCGATGGGGGTAGTTGATACGTCAACTTCCCAGGGGCGTGACTTTTGCATACGATCTCTGTTTGGGGCGCTCAATAGCTCGTTGGAAATATCTATCCGAGAAATACAACTTTTGGGTGAGAAACATGATCTACAATCCATGTTGCTCCCCGTTTTCTAAAAAAAACATCGTTTAAGGCCTCAAAATGGCCCCGGAAGTTAAAAACTGCTAAAAATAGTAAATTACCAAAATTGCCAGAAACATGTTTTGGGCTAGTTGGAGAAGGTGGGTGGCCACCTATATCCACCTGGATCATTCACCCTCAGAACCAAGTCACTTTTACGCATTACTACAATGCTCTACCTTCCCCTTATCGTCATAAGATTGAAGAAAAATCTATTGAAAATCTTAGTTCTGCTCTGCATACTTGTCCATAGTATGGAGAACAGTTGGAAAGAACAGGTCTTCCCAAGGGAGACTCAACTAAAAAAATGGACATGTATGACCTCTTACAAGTTGTACAAGATATGAATAACCAAATGATATCGTATGAGTGAAAGAGAAATGTCCCTTCACTTACTCCTGGGGCCTCATCTTCTTCTTCACCACCTTTTAGGAATCCCAATGAAAACAAATTTCAGCCCAAAGCCAACACTCCTCGTAGTTGGTGTAAATTTTGTGAGGAACATCACGAGGAAACTACTTGTGAGGTAAAGAAGAGTACCAGAGATAAAATATTTGGAAAAAGGCCTGAAACTACCATTGTTGTTCTAGATTTCGCAGAACCAGAGGATGTCATGATCATAAACACTAGGAATAAATCCTATGATTCAAAAGGAAAATATGATCCCTATCGTACTTCTTCTATCCCAAGCTCATCTTCGCAAGATGTTGTTGAACAAGCTACCAAGACTCTTGAAATTCAAGGAACTCCCTTCCTTCTTCCCTCTTCCAAATACAACATTCTCAACCAATTGTCTAATATCAATGTCGTTGCTACTCTTCTGGACATGGTTTCCATCCCTGAGCAACAAAAGCATCTAAAAAATTTCATGGAAGGAAAATCTTCCACCATATCTAATCTCTCTGAAGAGGATTCTAGTGTAAATAAAGTAGGTGTAAATAGTTATAGACACCCTGTAAAAAATACCCCGTTTTTCATTTTTGTAAATATTATGGACAAAACAACCCATTGTTGTCTAATTGATGACAGTTCGGGCCCAAGCATAATGTCAAAAATTATTATGGAAGAGCTAGGCTTGTCTTGTACAAATGAAAATGCTAGAATAATTCTCCCTTATAATAGTTTACAACAATCGACCATAGGTGAAATCAAAGACATGACTTTGGTTCTGTGTGCGCATCCTGAAACAAGGACAAACCTTAATATTCAGGTAATTGACATTCCATTGAGTAATTATTCAATCATATTAGGAAGAGACTGGAAAGATTTGACAGGTGGATATCTCTCACTCGACGGGACACACTTATCCGTTCCTCAGAATGAAGAACATCATAGTCCTAAGGGAGGGAAGAATTTCACCGTATATAGAAAGTATTCCACAGCCTAATGTAAATTATGTCGAGGAGGACTTAGAAGTGTACTCCATATTTGTTGACGAGGATAACACTACCTTGGAACAAATTAACCTGGAGGATGGGATGTGGCATATGCACTTTGATGGTTCATGCTCCAACAAAGGTAATGGAGCTGGCATTATCTTGTATTCAACTGTAGGTAAAATTCACAACTTTTCCTATAGGTTATAGTTTGCTTGCACAAAAAATGTCACCGAATTTGAAGCATTATTGCTAGGCATTGAAAATGCCTATAATTTAGGTTGTGGTCACCTTACAGTTTTTGGGGACTTTGAAATTGTTGTAAACCTTGTACGTAAAACATATTTTCCTGGCAACAAGTTGATAAAAAGTTACACCCAAGTTGTTTAGGCGCTTATCTCGAACTTATTATCATTTAACATCACTCATGTTAAAAGGGAATTGATTCAATGGCTGACATGTTAGTTGTTTTTGCAGCCCCTCCTACTCGACAACTTCTACCACAAAGATATGATTGTACTTTTCAATATTTATATCATCCTCATATCCCTGACAATGTAGAGTCATGGTAGGTCTTCCCTAGTGATGAAAGCATCTTTGATTTCATACAAAATGAATCATATAAGTCCAATAATATTATATCCATGGAAAATAACAAAATTCCGAAGGGCTTGACTCCTCTAGAAAGTTAATTTTCATCGAGTGATGTAGGAAACAAAGAAACACATAAAGAAGAGGAGTCAAAAAGGAAAGTGGGTGAAACCATTTCCTTGAACATTGGGACACCTGATTCCCCAAAGAATGTTAATATAGGTGTCCAATGTACTGATGAAGAAAAGTTGAAATTCACTGAGTTACTTCGTGAATTTCAAGATGTTTTTGCTTGGTATTATGAGGATCTTTGTGGTTTTGATATTTCTCTTATACAACATGCCATTCTTATCAAGGAAGGTATAAAAACAATTAGGAAAAAACAAAGACCCATTAACCCCCGCACTGGAAACAACTATTAGGAAGGAGTTGGAAAAACTCTTGAAGGTTGGGATAATTTTCCCAATTAAGTATTTTGAGTGGGTTTCCAATTTGGTTCCCATTCAAAAAACAATTGGTCAGATCCAACTGTGCATTGATTTCCATGCATTAAATAGAGCGAGCATAAAATACCATTTTCCTCTCTCTAATATGGAAATGATTTTGCAGCAAGTTGCAGGGTCACAGATGATGTCCTTACTTGACGGTTTTTCTGGTTATAATCAGATCAAGGTAAAAAGGATAGATAAATAAAAAACCACTTTCATTACACGTTGGGGCACATTTTCTTATGAACGCATGCCTTTTGGGTTATCTAATGCAGGTGTCACTTTCCAAAGATCTATGAAGATAGATTTTGACGATCTGATCAATAAGATTATTCAAATTTTTCTTGATGACTTGACTATATATTCAAAGAACTGATTGGATCATTTTGGTCATCTTAGAAAGGTTCTCATGCGATGCACGAAATTTAACATTTCATTAAATCCTTCTAAGTCTATTTTTGGCGTTACCAATGGCAAGCTCCTTTGGCATATTTTCTTTGATTTAGGAATAAGCATAGATCCCTAAAGGATTGTTGCTATTCTAAACATTCATGCTCCCACTTTCAAAAAGGAGGTTCAAGCCTTTATGGGTATTATCAACTTTTTCCATAGGTTTGTTCATGATTTTGTTGTAATGGTCAAACCAATTCACAATATTTTCAAGAAAGATCGCTCCTTTTCTTGGATTGATGACATTGAAAATGATTTCGTAAAGATTAAGAAGGCAATCAATTTCACACTGATTTTGGCGAAGCTGGATTTTGAGAAATAGTTTATTATATACACTAATGCCACAGAGGAAGCAGTCTTTGCTATCCTCGTACAATGTGATGACCAAAATAACGAAAAACCAATAGCTTACATGAGTCAAAGCTTATCAGATGATGAACTCAAATATTCTTATATTGAAAAACATGCTTTCGCTCTTGTTAAAGTTGTGGAAAAATTTCTCCACTTTATATTAGGAAAGCACACACTGGTAAAAGTCCCTTTGCCTACTGTCAAGTTTTCTCTCTCACAGACTTATCTTTTAGGGAAGCTTGCACATTGGCTTGCCAAGATCCAGGAGCATGATTTAACTATCATGACTTCAAAGACCATTAAGGGACGTGAATTAGCCCTTCACTTGGCTCAACATGTTGAAGCAAGTGAAGGAATTGATGAACAAGATAACCCTCTGTGAGCAATATTTTACATTGATAGTCAAATCCTTCCTATAGTTGAACATCCCCGGTACAAAAATATGGTGTATTACTCGCAAAATTGGAGTTGTCCATATAGCTTAGATACTCATCAAAGGAGAAGACTTCCTCTTGAATCTTCCAAATATGTCATTTTAGGAGAGTTCTTGTTTAGGAGATATGTCGATGGTATATTACTTCATTGTGTAAATAATGAGGAAGCACATAAATTGTTACAGGAAACCCATGGATATTCAGATTCTATTATTCATGTGGGTGGCCACTTTTCTGCTAAAACTACTACTTTTAAAATCATCAGAAAAAGGGTCTTATTGGCCTTCAATTTTTTGAGATTCTTATAATTTTTCAAGATCTTGTGACGAGTGCCAGAAGTTCACTAGGAAAGAACATATTTCTTCCATGCCTTTACAACCTGTCCTCCCTGACTTTCCTTTTTCAAAATGGGATCTGGACTTCATCAGTCCTATTAATCCTCCATCTTCAACAGGGAAAGTTTTCATCTTGACATCCACATATTAATTTACGAAATGGACGGGAGTTGTCCCACTTAAACATTTGCAGGATGAGAAGGTTATTTCTTTTCTTGAAACTAATATTTTATCCAGATTTGGCATTCCTTTAGAGATTATTACAGACAACGGTCCCTCTTTTATTTCTGCTAAGCTGACTTGGTTTCTAACTAAACTGGGAATTAAAATTTTTACCTCATCAAATTATTACCCTCAAGGAAATGGGCAAGCCGAGTCTACTAGCAAAAATTTGGTTATAATTATCAAGAGGATCATTGAAGATAAGCCTCTTCAATGGAACACCCTCCTCACTTACGCTCTTTGGGCATATCACACTACTATCAAGGTGAGCACAGGTTGCACTCCCTTTCATCTTGTTTATGGTCAATAAGTTATCTTTCCTACCGAGTTGGAACTTTCTTCTTTAAGGTTGATGCTATAGATTGAAGAATTAAATTCTTCTAATATATCTCAAAGGATAAATGCACTATTGGCTTTAGAGGAACAAAGGACGTTTTCCTTGTAGAACATAAAGAAAATACAACAAACCATGAAGAAATATTTCAATAAAAGCGCAAAAGTTGTCAGATTTAAAGTAAATGAGAAAGTCTTGCTTTGGGATTCAACTCACACTGATAGAGGAAGGCATTCAAAGTTTCAAAAGTTATGGTTGGGTCCTTTTAAAATCACTTTTTTCCTGGGCACAAATTCTTATCTTCTAAAGGACTTGGAAGAGCGATTATTTTTCTATAGAACCAATGGTTCCCACTTGAAACACTATGTGGAACCAATTTGAAAGTTAAAATGTTGTATGGAATTACTTATGTATTATGGTTTTTGTTTTACAGCTTTGATTTTGTTGTGTTGTTCTATTTCTTTCTGTTGTTTTTCTTTTATTTCATTTCTTTTCTTTTCAGAAATAAAATTCTGGATCAGTTTTTCCATAGCGATGATATTCTACAAGTATTGTTAATCAATAAAAATTAGGTTACACAACTGTCATGATGTCCCTCCTTGAAGACATCACTGAAATTCCTATCTTCTTCCAGTACTGTTGTTAGATAAGATAATAGGTTTTTCATCCCTATTTTCTGCTTTCCTTTTCTTCCCTCTGCCCGAGATTCAAAAAGAGAACACTGGAAATTTTTCTCCATAAAGCAAAGAATGCTTTCACTATGATTAATCGAATTCTATGCATACAAGAATAAGCCCCTCATATGTAACACTTTCCATGAGTTATTCCAAAAATCCCAAATCAATTTTTCCCTTAAACAACCTCACTTCCCCTGTTGCATAATCATTTTGAAATATATTCCTTGATCTAATGTTTCACCTGGTCTATGAAACTAGACATTCTAAGTTCTTAATATGTTGGAAACATATTTCCCTATGGATTCTCCAGTTTGTTGATGCTTAAAAACACAATGATGAATACTATGCTCGCAAATGATTTCCAATCTCTATTAATTATTTATATTAATAATAAACTAGTAGGTGGGACCCCCTTGTAGACTTGTGGTGCTATGATGGATATGTTGCGCTTATATTTTGTTTTCTTATGTGATGGTACCAACACAGTATTATACAGTTCGATGTTTCAAATCATGGTTTTAAATGTTATGGTGACATGAGATGGTTGGTTGATTGATACATGGCATTGGATGGTTTTGATGACCACTCTCAAATTATGTTCAAGCGGCCCTATGGATGAAAGGATTATTATCAGTTTTGGTATGACATTGCATTAAACATGGTATTAGTTGGATTGGATGATCTTGATAAGGGATGATATTGGAGCTCTTTTGAATTAAATAACTATACTCAAACTCTAATGTTGTACTATTGTGACAAAATAGGGATGCACTAAACCCTTTCTACTATGGTTATGCGCCTTGTTGTATGTTATATGTGGATGCACATGGGGTAACGTTATAGCACATTGTTATTTTTTTAAAAGGTTTGACATTACCAAGGGTGGCGCACTATGCAAATGGGATATGGAAATGAATATATGGTTGATTAAATGCTTAGTTCTATGATGAATTGGTTGGATTGTACGTTGAATTGAATGATGTTGGGGGCAGAAGCGACATGCATTTACTGCACATCACTCAAACACCTCTCAATCCCGTCACCCTAGTCATTCTTGCATTTTGGGTTTTAGCTCTGGTGGTTTTTGATGCTCTGCATTGCTCGGTCTTGAAGGAGGCATACATTCTAGCTTCTTCCTTTCACAAGATTTTTTGGATATGGGTTCCTTACTCTTCCATCCATGATGGTTACTCTGCCATATGAATCAAATTTTGGCTCAGGATTGCTCGTGGTCTCTGTGTTTCTTAAGCTTTTATTGGATATTTGAAATGTGTATTGGTGTTGTGTCTATGGGTTCTTCTGGTGATTATTCTAGACTGTAGGCATTTTAAAAAAGGAATGGTTATGCTCTCCTTGTTGTGTATAATAATTGCATGGGTTTATTGATAAAATGGTAGTGAAGCATGCTCGGACGGCTTGGGTTTTGGGTCTAGTTTCTCTGTCTAAATTGATTATTTGTCAAGCTCTTAGCCTTGCACATGAGTATTACCACCAGTCTCTGTGTTTAAGAATTTCCCTTCCATTTTTGTCTCTATGGTTGATATTTTCGATCCTCTGGGTACTTGCAATGTGAACTGTTGAAAGTTTAAAGTTTTTCTTGCCTTGACTTGGAAAAACCCGGAGTTGTTATCTTTCGTAGTGTTTCCCTCACTAACATGGTTGCCTGGAAAGCATTTCACAATTGGGTTTAACATCACCCATAAGTTTAATGGAAGAATTATATGTGCTCTTGGTTGGGCACAGGTTGTGCTTGGGCACTCACATTACAGTGTTGTTAAGAGATTCGCTTATTTTCGTTCCCTGTTGGAGGTGCTTGACTATTGTTTTGGTAACCCTCACAGTCAAGAGTATTGTTAAGGTTATATGTCTGTGGTAAATTTTGAAAGGCACGAGCTGTCTGCCATTTTCTAGGATTTAATCCTCGAATCGAACCACCTGCTATTACCCTTTGCTTGTTGTTTTTAAACCCTAAATACAATCCTGATATAGTTTTAATCCAGTCAAGGGTAAATAAGAATTGTGTATGCTTGGTCGATTCGACACGATTTGGTTATGTTTCTCATTGGGAAAATTTAAAAGAATTTTGTACATGTTGATTTATGTGAAGCTTGGGCTTAGGAGTTGCATGTTATTTGATTCAAATGTTATTCAAATCAATTCTTATGTTGATTATATTTAAAGGAGACTTGTGTGTGAATGGATTGGGGCCTGATTATGAGTTTTAGCGCCCATTTTGATCGTGTCGAACAATGTTTGAATAATGGACAAAGCGTGGTAAATACTGTGCATATTCTTATTTATTTTAAAGAATAATAATTGGATATAAATGGTTGGAATCATTGTGCATATTTCTATTGGTTTAAAAAAAAATTAGCATTGGAGTATGAATGGTTGAGGCTCAAAGGGTTATTATGGTTATCATATCAATTGCAATGTTGTTATTATGATTGTTATATAAATTTTATATGGATACAAAGGCTATTGTAATTGAATAGTTCTGGGCATATGAATTATTGTTTGGAAGCCAACAAGCAATCTGTAAAGGAAGTAACAATTTAAATCATGGTTTTGGAAAGTGAATAATGTTGAACTTTGGAGGTCTGAACAAAGATGTGTTTGATTGTTTGTTTTGATTTATTTTTATATGAACAATATCCATATTATTTCCCTGTCATGCTACCACTTTTCACTCATTATATTCCCCTCATAATCCCAATTTCATTTATGACAACCTTATTTTTTAAAATAAATTAAAAGAAGTATGTGTAACACCGACGAAAGAGATAACACATCAGTGGTTGGCAACCAATATTTTGGTGTTTGATTACACATTTAAATTATTTAATGAGTCGTTGAGAAATATTTTTATATTTATCCCCTCTCATTATACCACCTTTCTCTCATTACACTCTTTCAATATGTCCCATGAACCCTATCACCCCCTGCTCACTTGGTGATTATTAAATGGTTTGTTATGGATGGATTTGCATGTATCTCGTGTCAATTTCTGAGCCAAGATTTTATTCATGCAAGTAGAATGTCATGTATGGTTTATTAAGGGCTTAGTTACTAACAAATTTCTACTACATGATGATTTTCTTCAATAGGGGCATCCATGGAAGAAATAACAGAGGCCGAGGAAATTGGAACATAGGGCCTAGAAGGCCTAGATTTTCCATTCATTTTGATGTTGATCCCCAGGATTTGAACCAGTTGTTCCAAGCTGGGTTCTTTAACTGGATCGAGAAAGGAATAGTACAACCTTGACCAGAGAGACCCAAGAGGCCTAATCTAAGGTAGCGAAGAGGAATATTATGAGGCTAATTATGAGGCATATCTGTGTGCACTTGTAGCAACATATATCTATGTGCTTGAACAACAATTTGGTCACACTTGTAGACAGTGTTTGGACAACATATATTTGTGTGCTTGAACAACAAATTGGGCACACCTATAACAACAGTCTTGAGGCAGCAAAGTGACAAATATAAAAGGTTGATTTATGACAGTTTTAGATAGTGATCTAATGTTACAAGGGATCAGACAAAGAACATGTTCATGAACCAGCGACCCTCTACGTCTTTCACATGTGCCAAATGTAAGCGAGACACGAAAAAAACCCTTTGAATAGCAGCCAATGATAAAAAATGTTGACAAAGGTGAGGAAACCACCAATAAGGCTAATGGCATCCAAGACACTGCACAAATCCCAAAGTGTGAATAGATGTCTTGACGTCAAACACAAGGGAAACCACCCAGTCAACAACCCATGATGAAATGTCGATTGTTGGGTTCAAGGTGACCTACCAATGATGAAAGTAGGGCCAGGGTGCATCATAAGACCAAAGTATCATGTGATTCTGAGACAAATTGAGGGTATGGACGACATGCGAAGTCAAGATTTCTGAGGAGTGGCCGACACAGGTTGATAGACTTCCTTTGAACAAGAGCATGAGACATACGGTGGATTCTAGCAGCATAGACTTAATGATTTGAAAATTAGATGCAAGAGGCATCCATAATGTTCTGTATGGTGGCTGGAAGATTAACCAGTCGGTAGAGAAAATTATGTAACGAGATCAACTTCCTAAGGCCATGCTAAACCCAAAATTATGATGACGCAAGGACTCAATAATTTGTGCTCTGTTCAAAGGCGACACGACTGCTGCCAATTACAATATAGTACTCCCTTCCCGCCCATATTTTTGTTTTTTCATAACCATTGAATGCTATGATACAGAGGAGGGAACGAGTGTCGCGAATAAGCAAAACTAGTTCCAGCAGTGGAACGTACCTATTCTCAATGCAAGGAAACACATGAGAGAGATGGACACTTGGGGTGATGTTCCCTCCAGGGTATAGGGCGTCAAATTGCAAAGGATATAGACATGGCTCTGTTTGGTTGAGGATGCAAACTACTTGGGCCATGGTTTATAACGCAAAGTGCGAACCGGCTAAAGGCTCAATACTGCAAGCAAGGGCATGAGATGCAATCACAATTTAACGCCAAAAAATGTCCTTTTTTATATGTTTTCGTCTACTTGGTGTGAAAAATGGGTAAACTTGTGCCAAATAGACGTCTTTTCAAATCCAATTTACGAGTGTGAAGAAGACAAGTTCACTCGGCAATATTTTCCATTTTTGATAGTGAGTCGGAAAAGAGCTTAATTAAGACTCATGATCTTTCAAATCCAATTTTAACGAGTGTGAAAGGGACAAATCACTCGGTGATCTTTTCAATTTTTAGTAACGAGTCGGAAAAGAGCTTAACTAAGACTCGTGTTTTGGGAGTCCACGGGTGATAAGGCTGTGTGTACATGAATGAGAAATGAGGCTCATTGTAAAGTCATGTGTCAAATTCTAATGGACTCCTGGTCCTAAGGAAAATCTCGGCATGGGCACCAAATGACAAGGAGGTTCTAACTAGGGTACCCATGTTTGGTAAGTCTCTACCATTTATTAACGATGTTATGATAGCAGATGGAGGTTAATGCGTTGCAATAAATGGGTTCGTACCTAAGGCGTAAAAGGTGGTACTTGCAGGATAATGCAAAACTTCACGATGTAGTGAATACCTATCCTATATGCTAGGTTATGAATATACCTGCCTGAGGATACAAACGACCAACCATGACGTTGAAATCTGTAAGAAAATTGAGTCGAAACTACAAAAGCCAGCTTAAAACCATTTTTGAATTAGTCCTTTAGACAAAATAATAGCATAAAACTATATCGAATGGGTAAAAATGTTTTATAAATAGTAATAAAATCACAATTTACTATGTCATTTTCATTTTCACCCAAAATAGTGCAATTTGGACTAACATACCTCCGGAATTCAAACGGTGATCGCGAGAGAAATAGGAAATGGAATCGCAAGACGTTTAGTCCAGGTAATTCCTCATCCCATCCTCTTCAAATTCCATGGTTTACAATTTTGAATTAGGCTACATTTTTTTTAGTTTTTAAGGACACAAATTGTGTTTTTCGGTATACGCGGGTTTCTGCTAATATGTCGTGTATACGACCAGATATATGCCTTTGTGTGAACTACAGGGGGCGTATATTAGGCCCTACCCACGACTGTTCCTGGATAAACCGTGTATACGTGCGCAAAAAGGTAAAAAATTAGTTTTTAACTCAAAAATTGATTTGTTTTTTGCAGGATGGTGTTGGAGTGGAGGGAGAGAGAGCATCAGGAGGTAGATGCAGTAGTGGAAAGGGATCCGGCGGCTCAAGCGACATTGAAAATATGTGGTCTATACAAGTTTTGGGCTCTCAAAGGAATGAGGGCCCAAGTGAGGTTATTGGAAATGACGGAGTAGCGTCGGATCACAAACACGGTAACGACCGTTTAACTGACGTACGACTAACTAAGAATACATGCCCACCTCTATAGAGTGAATACCATGTGAGATAGCATCGTGCAATAATTCTATAACGACGCTATATTCGACCACATTATTCGTGAATGGCCCTAGGCATACGCCACCTGAAGACACCAGCAGACCCTCGGGCGAGTAAATTGTTGAAATAATGTAACTGCGAAGAGTATTCTTATTATTATTGTTATTTTATTCATTGGATTAATCCCCATTGTGGATTAATCATGTTGGTAATTGTATTAGGACCAAATCCCCTTTTGTGGATTGGTCATCGGACAATTGTAATAGGAAGAATAAGAAGTCGGCCCCAACAGTTATTATTGAGACCCAGAATTAAATTAAAGGTGGGTTTACCCACCCAAAGTGAGAGGTCGGCCCTGCCAGTGAAACCCTTTCACATGTGCCAGTCTTGTATATATAGGGAGGCTAGTGCCTCACTTTATCACACAACTCACTTGCTCATTCTCTTATGAGGCAAGCTGCAATTACCAGTTGGAGAGAGGGAGAAGAGTGGTGCATCTTTTGGAGAGGACTATCTGTATTTGTTTGATTTATCTCTTGAACATTGTATTGGCTATTTATGATACAGAAGTTTTTGCTGGGTTTTCTTCCCCTAGAGGGTTTCCCGGGATAAATGTTGTGTCTCTTGTGAATGTGTATTTCTCAGTGATCTCATTCTTATGATGCTCTTATCTATTGAAATGAAAAGAACTATAATAATGGAATAAATAGTAACATGGTATCAAATCCAACCTGAAGGAAGAATATTTCGCAAGAGGAAAAATGTCACTGTTACCGTACCCAAAAATTAGGGTTTTGAAAAAGTGAATCTTTTCAGCTCCCTAACCACCTAGAAAGTTGCGCCCTCCCCCAAGGATCAATTTGGCACCTAGAGCGTACCTTTTCAATGGTTGGATCTTCTACAAAGTGAAACCCTAGTTTCACAAAAGTACCAAAAAACCAGTACCAGAAGTACCAGAGTACCAGAAGTACTAGAAGCACCAGTCTAGAAATCTGCAGATCAGATTTGACGGGGTAAAAATTGGATTTTATCAGATCCAAGTGTACCAGGCTACTCACCTCAGCCAAGCGCACCTCTTGGTAAGGTCAAAATTTGATTTTAAGCATTTTCATTTTTTGGTCATTTTCATAGCCTCAAGTACAAGATGTATGCAAGCACAAAGCTTGTTGAGAAACTAGAAGGCATAGACAACTTCCGTGCCTGGAAGTATAGGATCGGTTTTATCCTTGCAGAGAATGACCTAGCAAAATTCATCAAAGAAGAAGTGGAGGAACCTGAAGATGTCGTAGAGAAAGTGAAGAATCAGAAGGACTCAATCAGGGCTCAAAGAATCATTGCGGATTCAATCAAAGACCACCTGATCCCATATGTATTGTCCAAGAAAACTCTGAAGGAGATGTTTGACGCTCTAAGCAAACTATATGAAGGAAAGAACATCAATCAAAAGATGAATCTAAGATCTCAATTGAAGAATACCAAGATGTAGAAAGGAGAAATGATTCAAGAATATTTCTCCCGAATCTCAGAAATTAAAGAACAGTTAAAATCAATTGGAGACACCATCGATGAAGACAAATTCATAATAACAGCCCTAAATGGTCTCGTAAGACCTTGGGATGCTTTCATCCAATCGGTATGTAGCAGAAAGGAGAAACTACAGTTTGAGAGCTTATGGGAAGAATGCATCCAAGAAGAGACAAGGGTGGCCAACCGTGAAGCACTACTAGCAAGGGATGATGATCAAGCCCTAGCTACTCATACAAAAGGAGGAAGGAAGAAACCCTACTTCAAAAGGGAATCTCATAGAGAACCTCAACCATCAAACAAATTCAACAACCAAGAATCTCACCCAAGAAATTTTCAGAAGAAAGGACAAGGCAAGGGACAAGATCTCTCATCTATACAATGCTATCATTGTGATAAGATGGGACACAAGGCAAATAATTGTCCAGTCAGAAGAGAAGAATACAAGAGGAAGCACAAAAGGCAACATGCTCACATAGCCAAAGATGAAGAACCACTTATGAAGATGATTAAGGACCATGTCTTGATCTCAACTCTCTCAGGATCTGTATCACCTGGAGAGGACACATGGCTCATTGATAGCAGTGCATCAAAACATATGACAGGTAAGAAAAATACTCTCTCTTGTATTTAAAAAAAGAAGTTTTCTCATAAAGTAACTCTTGGAGATGATTATCAATATCCCATCAAGGGAATAGGAGAATCAAACTACAAGCTAGATTCAGAAAACTCAATAACAATGAAGGA
>CBVK0101487520.1:0-17683 GCA_900067695.1 Picea abies
CTTTCCATCAATGACAAGCATATGCTACCTGTTAAACATTTCCAACACGTAACCGGTATGAAAACCAAAAGAAAACAATAAATGGCAGTCGAGCCAATTTTTGGATGGGACTCACAATTTAAACAGTGTATAGTCTAGTTGGGACCGTATACCATGGAGTACCCCTTGTTGTTGTCAGGTGAAGTTGAACCCATCAACAGAATTTGTGCCAGAAGGAGGGTCATCTTTTATGGTTTATATACATGAATTAAACAATAATTGAAATCAATATTCAATGAGTAATCCAAGCCCTCAACCTACCTTGTTTCCTCGAGTCGAGTCTGAATAAGAAGTTATCTATGAAAACTCAAAGGATAATTTTGGAAGTTCTTTCAGTAATCCTGAAATACATATTGATACTTGGTTCTACATACCACGGGAAGAACTCCACGAAACTTGTAGAATTACACGTGCTTTCACAAAGTTGCTTGGGAAACTACCTACAGCTTCTAAACTCCCCAAAAGAAAAGCAACCTGGGTAGAATGTCCCAACACAAACCCTGAGTTTTACGTTAAATGTGTAGATGACCTCATTGAAACTGTTTTACAAGAAGCCACAGTCCCCTTAAGCAGAGTTGTGTGTTTCCTCATTGAACCTGAAGAAGAATTTGAAGGTGAACAACCAGAAATTAACATAGAAAAATTAATGGGAGAAAACATGAACCATGGAGAAGTTATACCTCAATGGAGGGCCCAAGGATCTCTCAATATGGATGGACAACTTCATGAAATTCCAAGGAATTTTGATAAACTCCTCCCGAAATTTGACACGGACAAACCCGAATCCTTGGAAGACCATGTTAATAATTTCCTTTTAGTCATACATCTTACAGGTGTTGAACATGATGGCATTGTGTATAGGTTATTTCCTTACACATTTTTTGGTAAATCATCTACTTGGTTTTTAATCTTACCTATCAGGTCTATTGCAGATTGGGATAGCTTTGAAAGGCTCTTTATGAGAAAATTTGGGGAAATAAAAGTGATTGCGTCTCTACACAATGAACTAGGAGCCATCAGAATGGACAAGAGGGAAAGAGTGAAAGACTGTAGCCAAATATTTCTTAATTTCTTAATAAATTTTCATCGTGATGTAGCTCTCGCTCGAACATTAGCTATTGAATATTACACAGTTGCATTAACCCCCTCCATAGGATGTTTGTAAAATGATCTAACATAAATACATTAGCATTAAACTTTGATGAAGTTGAGACTATAGAAAGAGAGTTATTTGTGTATGATCAATATCCACGTTACGAAGAAAATAAGTCAGTTGGAAATAAACCATTGATATTAACTAAACCACCTAATAAGGAGTCAAAATATATTGATAATGTGGTCAAAATGGTTAAAAAGTTATCCAATGAAGTTGTGGACCTTAAAAAGAATGTTGATGAAGGATCATCAAAGCCACAAACTTTTCGTTCATTCTTTAAAAAACCAGATAACCCACCACAACCACCTAAACCACCACACATGGCTTTCAACTTAGATAGTTTTAGTAATGATAATTTTTTTTCTTATCATCAACAAAATCACCCAAAACGAACATGCCCTCAATGGGTCAACTCTATGACCTTGGTGATAAACCAATTGCTAGATCAATAGAGTTTAGATGATGAAGGCCATGCACAAGCTCCTTCTGGTGTTTATAATGAAGCTCCACCAAAATTGGCTATGCCCTTTTGGGATTGGTGTACGGAATCAGACGATGAGAATATTGAATAAATCCTTGCCGGAGATACACATGTTGTTAAATCTACCGCTCCAAAAGGTTATAACTTACGTAGTAAAGGTCTGCTAGCTAACCCCCTTTCTTCCAAAGAAGATAACATCTCTCTTAGGAAAATAATGCCTCCCCCTATCCTCCCAAAACAAAGTAATGTGGTCCCAAAAAAAACTAATAATAAATATGGAAAAACCATTGTAGCAAACAAAGACAAACCAAGCACATCTAGTTATGTTGGGAATAATGAAAAAAGTAACATGACACCAGATAATGGAAGGGTTATTGAAGAAAAATATAGACAAGTTAAGAATGATTCAAACTCGCATGCTTTGGATTATAAAGTGATCGAAGACATGAAGAATATTAAAGCTAATATTTCCATGTTGGATATTTTCTCCCTTCCACAACAAAGCAAGCTCCTACACGATGCTTTCAAACCCCATGAGACTCAGATAGAAACTGTCGTTGCTAATAAAAGACTAAGCCTAGAAAGTGATGCACAAGAGATACATAAAGTGTGGATAGAAGTAGCTATAAATACAACAAGCATAGGTGTCTTTTCAAAGTCTCAGGTACCACCTTTTCTACTTACATACGAAATTTTTAATTTCAATGTACACAATTGTTTAACATATTTGGGTGCCTCTTCCAACATCATGCCTTTTTCTGTTTTCCAAAAGATAAATATTGTTCCACAAATAATGAGAACCAGGATCATCTAATTAGATAGGACAGATGTTAAGGTAAAAGGTGAACTCGGATATGTTTTAATCAGACTATCATCTGATTCAACAGTTCATCAAACTATAGACATAGTTGTGGTAGACATACCAAAGAGTTATGGTTTTCTCTTAAGTAGAGACTGGTCAACCAAACTTCAAGGATATTTCTCTACTGATTGGTCTCATCTGTGGCTTCCTCATAAAGGAAAATCCAATCAAATCTATGTAAACAGTGAAGCACACAATGATGAAATTGGAGGGTAAGAATGAACCCATAAGCTTTGTTCATTTTGTTTTGGGAAATTACGTTTTTGAAACTGATTATGGTTGTTATGTAACACAAAATTTTGAAATACCATCAAAATTACAATCAGACCTCCACCCATGAATACATAATAGCACATGTCCAGTACTAACTAACTTAGGATTTAGTTTGACTAACACGACTAATATTCCTGACATGTGGACCATGTTCTTTAACGACTCTCAAACACAAGATGGAGTCGGAATAAGATGTGTTCTAATTGATCCCAACCAAGGAAAAACACTCATATCATGTCGTTTATAGTTTGAATGCACCAACAACACCATTGAATACGAAGCCTTAGTTCAGGGCCTTAAAAAATCCATTGACCTTCAGGTAAAATATCTTAAAGTGTTTGGTGATTCTGAGATCATTGTTTGACAGGTAAGAAACACTATTCATTTCCTGTCTCCACATCTAAATCCTTACCAGCAAGAGATATGGAATCTACTTTATTCATTTGATGCATTTAATATTAATTCTATACCTCGTGATCAAAATATAGATGCAGATATTTTGGCCAATGCAGCATCTAGGTTTATTCCTCCTTATGATAGTTTTTCGAGATGTTTTTTCCTGGACGTATGACAACTTGAAGATGTATGATACATGGATTATACAGCATGTGATCCCCATCAAAGAAGGGATCAAGTCATTCCAGCAGAAGCTTAGAAAGATACATCCAACTCTCGAACCTCTAATTCAGAAGGAACTCAAGAAGTTATTAGATACCTGAATCATTTTCAAAGTGAGACATTCAACTTGGGTCTCTAATATGGTGCTTGGAAGAAAAAAGTTGGGAGAAATAAGAATCTGTATAGATTTATGGAATATAATCGCACTTCCAAAAAAGATAACTATTAAGTTCCCCCAATAGAAAAAATCCTACAATGTGTCTCTGGATCTCATTTATTCTCTTTGTTAGACGGATTTTCAGGATACAATTAGGTTCTCGTGGCAAAACTAGACCGATTAAAAAGCACTTTTCGAACTAAATGGCGAACTTATGCTTATAGATGGATATCCTTTGGTCTTATGAATGCAGGAGATACCTTTAAAAGTTAAATGTGCATTTCTTTCAAAGGATTAATTGGTCAAAGCATGGTGGTTTACCTTGATGGTGTCACCATTTATTCTAAAAAAAGAGAAGACCATCCAAAACATATGAGACATATTTTTGAATGGTGCAGAAAATATGGGATCTTTCTTAATCCCAAGAAAACTATATTCATTGTTTCAGAAGGTATTTTATTAGGACATGTTATTTCTAAAGATGGAATTTTGGTTGATCCAGAAAGAACCAAGGCCATTCTACAAATTTCTCCACCACACAGCAAGAGGTCCATGCAATCATTCTTCAGCAGAATCAATTTCGTAAGAAGACTTGTTCAAGATTTTGCTGAAATTGTGAAACCATTACAAAAGATGATTAAAAAGGATGTGTAGTTAAAATGGACATCATTGGAGAAGGAAGCATTTGAAAACATTAAAACCACTATATCCAACACATCATCTCTTCAGAGACTTGATTTCTCTAAAGATTTCCTTCTATATACATTCGCATTTGATCACTCGTTAGCAGCAGTGCTCACACAAAAGGATGAAGACGGAGATGAATACCCTTTCACATTTATGAGCACTAGTTTATAAGGTATTGAACTGAATTATCCTCCGATGGAAAAGCAAGCCTTTTCTGTCCATAAAGAAATCAAACAGTTCAAGCATTATATCCTAAAAAATCACACTAAAGTCATCGTCCCACATCTAGAAGTAAGGTCCATGTTTGATAAAAAAGAACTGGGTAAAAGACAAGGGGATTGGATGACGACTCTACAAGAGTATGACCTCGAATTCAAACAAGCCAATATTGTGAAAGGTTAAGGCTTATGTAAATTAGTGACACAAGGAGCCGACACTAAAGAACAAGAGAAGGATGGTTGGAAATATGAACCTATAATGTATACAAAACAAGTTCCATATGTCCCAACCATTGAAGGATCGTGTTACAATGATCTTAAATATTATCTGCAATATGGTACCACTCTAGACCATCTCAATGCTAAGAAAAAATAGTGTTATGACTAAAATATTTACAGTATCAGTTGTTACACGGTATCTTGTTCAAAAAGAATTATGAAGGAGTATTACTCGGATGCCTCAAAAAACAAGATGTTGATAATGTCCTGAAAGATATACACGATGGATCGGATGGTGGTCATTTCTCAGGAGACACAACAACCCACAAAGTATTGAGATCGGGATACTACTAGACCACACTCTTTAAGGATGCTCATGCGTACTCAAGGAGCTACGAAGCATGTCAAAAAACTGCGGGGAGGGAATGTAAAGCTTCCTTTCCTCTCCAACATGTAGCAGTGGAAAAACTTTTCGAGTAGTGGGGCCTAGATATTATTGGTGAGATAAATCCTCATTCGTCCAGACAACACATGTATATTCTGACTGCAAGTGTTTATTTCACGCATTGGATTGAAGCAATACCTTTAGTCAAAGTGAATGAGGACGTAGTAATAGTTTTTCTTGAGCAACACATTATCACAAGGTTTGGAATTCCTAAGTCTTTAGTATTTGATAATGCTACTTACTTCTCAAACTTGAAATTATCTGAGTATGCATTGGAAAAGGGTATTATTTTAAAATACTCAACCAATTACTATCCCCAAGGAAATGGTTTAACATAATCTACAAACAAGAATATCATCTGCATCCTTAAACAAAATTTAGTGGATCACTAGAGAAATTGGCACAATGCATTACAAAATTCTCTTTGGGTGGATTGTGTCACCCCCAAAGCTTCCATCATAAATTTACCTTACTTTCTTATGTATGGGAAAGAATTTGTTCTACCCTCGAACATCTACCTACATTCCCTCCATCTTATAGAATAGTCCCGAGGCAAAGAATTCCCTGTCATCCAAAGTCATATTGATACCTTGTTGAATCTTGAGGAAATACGTGAAAAAACCAAAAGAAAGTTTGAATCTCACCAAAAAATAGTAAAATGTTGGTTTGATAAGAAATTTGTAGGTGAGAAAGACTTCCAAGTTGGGGAACTAGTCTTAAAATGGGACAATCCACATGAAGATAAAGGGAAACATTCAAAGTTCCAACAACTTTGGCTTGGTCCCTACCTTATTACAGAAAATATTTTCTAAGGAACTTTTCGATTACAAAACCTTCAGGAAGAAGTCGACTCTCTCCCTGTAAATGACCAAGTCCTGAAACACTATGTCAGTTAGCCATTGAGGTTGTTGGTCAATTGTATATAAATAAATCCCGATTCTATTTTTTTTTTTCATTTGATTTTTCTTTGTTAGATAAATTGGTTTTGTTAATTTGTTTGATTACTATCATTTTCCTTTTTCCTTCTTGATGAATTCTTTTTTGATTTTGGAGTTCTTGCAACTTAAAATCAATTCACATGTCTAAATGTAGCACAAATGGTGCATAGATCCTAAATGTATATGTGATTTGATGCCTAATCTACTTATTCCCCAGACATGCAATCCCTTTATGCACTATCATAAGTCAAGAATTGGTGGAGGAACATAGCTTATCAACACAATGAGGCACTGAGAAAACAGAGAGCCAAGAGACTACATTGAACAACAAATCACTATGCTATACGAGATAAAGGAAATGGTCTAGATGAAATGTTCGTAGTAGACTAGGAATCACGACTCAGGAAGTTTTCTCATCTATAAGCAAGTTAATATATCACACCATCACATGTGTCATCCCTAGTGCCTTTCAAGTTTAACTGGAATCCCCCCATCCACCTATATATCTAAGTAAAAGAGAATCAAATATTATAAAAGGTAAAGGCTTAGGAAAAGACTTTTCAGATCACATGGGACATGAAAGTATCTTCACCCGAGCTATGGACACTCACTGGCAGGGAAGCAAGGATTGTGATACTGGGGTGACTTCGTCGGGGCTATGGATGCTCACTGACAGTGGAGTGACACCAGGGAAATAAATTATGACTTGTAGTCTCATCATTCTTGATGTTTCGTTACTATTTTAATACCTACATATTAATTTTTATCCATTTACCATGATATTTGGATATAAATTTGAAAGCAATCTGTTAATCTGAAGAGGTCTCACCCCTCTTTGAATCACCTTGGCATTTTCAATATGAAAGTTATGAGACCTATATTTTCTCCCTTATAGTTTTGTGTGATGGAGCACTCCTCCTAAAATTATGTGTGGACATCATCTTGTAGAGATCCAAGGCTTCACCCAGTGTGTCGCCATTTGTTGTGGAAGGCACTACAACCCTCCATTTTTATTTTGATTTTGTTTACTTCCCTAAAAATGGAGTCCCCTTTTTTCTTTTTGAGCCTAAGAGAAAGCCTCGTAAGTCTCCTTCTCCATATCAAGATTCTTTTGACGATTCATGTTTCACTTGGAAAACAAACAACACTTAGTGTTGCAATCCCAATTTTAAAATCGGAAAAGTTACTTTCAATTCCTATGACCAGTTTGAAAGAGTTACCTTTAACTCCTATGAAAAGTTCAGAGGAGTTACTTCAAACTCCTCCGAACAAGTTCAAAGGAGTTATTTTATTTTGCTCCGATACACAGTGATATTGTGAGAGTTGGGAGAAAGTCCTCTGGTCATATCTGAGGAGTTACTTCTAACTCCTCCAATATATTTAGAGGAGTTACTTCTAACTCTTTTGAACACGTCGCAAGAGTTACTATCTCGACTTCCAAACTAATCAAAGAAATTTCTCTTAACTCTTCTGATCAAACCAACCGCAACCATCACATTAAATTTCATAAGTAACTATTTGGCTATAAAAATGGAATGGGATTAGGTTTAGTGTTATCCTACCATTTGCGAGTGAACGAGAAAAAACAAGGTTAAATGCACCGAGCTGGATACCATTCGGGGCTCTCGCCTATTCATATCCACCATGTGGTGACATAATCTAGGTAAGGTTACCTCACCTCTCTCCCTTTTCAATATAGGTTTAGGTATTTTTTTTTCTTTCTCCCTTTGCTCTAGATCGATAATCCTCTTCCCCCTACTCTTAGTCTTCTCTCTCATGACCACTCCCCTTTTCGCCGACCTTACATTTTTTTAAAACTTGTTTTTTGCACGGGATGCACAACCAGTTATCCCTTTCCCCTTTCATCGTGATGGAATTTATCCACATCCTTGCACTCAACCCTCACAAGCCACCCCAAGATTGTCTCAGGCACAAAGACCTTGATCTAAGAAGGTTCTAGGGTTTCCTCACACTCCTTTAAACTAGTCATAGTTTTCCTAGATCTCTCTCCTTTGTTCTCGAAAATACCTAACTCTAAAACCAAAGACTTTCATAGTAACTCTCTGAGCACATCAGAGAAGTTACCACTAACTTCTTCGATGTGCTCAAAAGAGTTAAAACTATTTCATGCACACATTTTCAGAACAAATGGAAACAACTCCTCCGATCATATCAGAGGAGTTACTTTCAAATTCTCTTATATGATCAGAGGATTTCCTTTTAAGTGCTCTGATCTCCTCGATAATATGAAAATCCATTCCAAATAAATATCAAAGAAGTTAGTAATTTTACTAACTCCTTCGATGTGACCGGAGGAATTGTTACTAACTCTTCTGATCTGTATTGAAGAAGTTGTTTTCTCGAGCTCCGATTTCTCCTTTCCAAGATGGTGCCCAAGCGTTTCACCCCAAAATCTCAGTGAACATTGTCTACTATTAACCTGACATTTGAAAGAAGCAGATTTCCATGTCTTGATAATTTCAATAATTCTTATAATTGTCCGAACATTTAGTTGTATTGCAAATAACACGCTCTAAATTTATCCTTTCTATAGGTTCAGACATGTCACCACCAAATAATACAATGAAAAAATAAATAGGGGTATAGACATAAATTGTTGGGACCATATATGATGATACATCAGGACTCCTAGGGAAGGATGGAGAAACCTTAAAGTGGGGAGAAGTATATTATATGTTCAAGAAATCAAACTTCTCTTTGGAGGTGGAGGAACCATATGAGATCCATGTGTTTAGGAACATTAAAAAGTTGGGAATTTTCAAGGTGGTAGTACATCCAATGGTCTTCCCTTGTGCAGATGCCATTTGTTGGATTTTGAAAAACATAGACATAAATAGTCGATATGTCTTTAATGCAAGAAAAGAACCTATAACGTCATTCTGGCCTGATAATTTAGCTAAGTGTTACCATATTGAAGTTGGGAACAAAATAATGGATGGTAAGCTCCTCAACGAGTTGGATCTTACACCGAAGGATTTATTCCCCGCATGGTACAAAGAAAATAAGCAGTTCAAGTATTGGCGCAAGAGTCGGTACCCCATGACCAATTTAAGGAGACCATACCAGTATATAGTAGCCATGTTGTGTAGGTTGTACGGGGAACCGGATGCAACTCATTTCTCCCTATCGTACCTACCCCTAATTTATTTCTATGTAGATGTGGGGGTCCCATTCAACTAGGCATACATATTTTCTAAAAATATCAAAGCTGCCATTTCTACAGTTTCACAAGCACAACCAGGAAGCTTTCCTAGTTTCCATATGTCCTCATATCTTCTAGACATAATGTGTACTTCTCACAAGTACCCAAACATGAGATGAAATTGGTTTCCCATTGACGCCTCTATCCACATATACTCCAAAGTGATTTGGGAGCACAAATACCAAACAAACTATCAAAGAATCTACGAACACTTCCTTACCCCATTGTATGAATTTATTTTTTGCACCTCCCCATGTTGTATGATAGACAAATCCATAGCAGTCATAAGAAGGATCAGGGACTCGTATTTGATGGAGCACGATACCTTTATAATAATATATGATGCGATGAAACCACCCCACTTACACCCTCGGTTCATTCCTGACAAACTTGTGCTTCAAGAAGTGAAATATCAAACTATCATACATGGGGTTGGAGGAATTCTATACAAATCAAAGAATTTTTTTTTTCCTCCACTACCTATTTACTTTGGAAAATATTTCTTTAAGAACACCAAGCAATCTCAAACAGAAGCAGACATCTTACTTTCCTACCACTTTGAAGAGGAAATATTCAGGAGGCATGACCCTAAGAATATCGTCAAAGAGCACTTCAATAGAATGAAACTCCTGTATGAATACACCACTGATTTCTAGGAATAAGAGGAGGTGCATCAAAATTCCAAAACTTACGATGAAGTCAAATAAATACGAGGCTAGCCAAAAGGAAGGATCACGGACAAAGAAGCTGCAAGAGAGGCGACTAAAAAAGAGGCAGAATGAGAAGAATCTAAGAGATCTTCCCCCATATATGTGTCAACTCATTTAGGTTCCGCAAAAGAGTAGGAAGGAGAATCGACATATGAAAAGAGAAGAGACAAAGAGAAGGTACTGAAAATGAGGAATGACACTAAAAAGAAACAAAAAATAGAAGCTGACAAAGCAAAGGCCTAGGCAGAAATTGAAGCAAAAACTAAAGAAAAATTCAAAGCTAAAGCAAAAGAAGCCACAAAAAAAGAAAAGGAGATGGAAGAAGCAGAAAGAGTGGTAGTATAATTAGTAGATAAAGAAGAAATGGATAAATTTGTTGAAGAAGAAAGACATCAGAAGAATATAGAGGATAGAGAGGGTGACACACACCCGATGGAATTGGATATCCATGGAACGTCCACCACAGGTACATGAGTAGAAATAAGCAGTGGTTTAGGCCTAAGGCCATGGGAACATTTTCATTCAATCGAAGTATTGGATCTATTAAGTTTCACATATGATAGTAAAATCGGTAGAATTGTGCAAGAAAGACTGAAAAAGGTTCCAACAATAGAAGGAGCCCCTTTGTCTGTGATTACTCAAGTCCCTGTGGCAAGAGATGTCAGGAAAGACTGAAAAAGGTTCCAACAATAGAAGGAGCCCCTTTGTCTGTGATTACTCAAGTCCCTGTGGCAAGAGATGTCAGGAAAGACCCTGTGGCAACAACTAGGTAAGGATTTGCATTTATGGATGCAACCATAGACAATATATAGAGGCTATGCCAACATAATGAAGAGAAAGAGGTGAGGATTATAGAGCTAGAAGAGAGGCTTCAACAAGTAAAGATTGATGAAATAAGTCTTCTCAACTTTAAGGCTAGTCTAGAAAAAGTGAGGAATGATTTGAAAGGTGCCATCATTGAAATGTATGCCAATCTACATCTCTTCCAAAATGTGGTTGCAACATGTATTGACCAAAACAATTGGATACAAATGCAGCTGACACAATACAAGACTATCCGTGAGGGTATAATTGAAATTGATACCTAGATAGTGAAGAATCCCAATGCGCCTCCTGAGTTGTATAGACCTTCAAAATTAGCTAGAAATATATACATGTACGCGTTAGATCATTGCCAACAGGTAGGACAAAGGGAAGATAAATAAGTAACCAGGGCAATGGCGATATGTTCAAGGACTCACAAATCTTCCTAAGAACTGATAAGGAATGGTCGTCTCCCAAGATTAGATGAACTTGGGAAGAATTTGGTCACAAAAGAATTGGTGAATGCAATCCAAGACAACATGAGTCGAAGGAGACAGATAGTCGAAGCAACAACCTTTATCTCTACTGATCTCATTGACCAACATTCACTACAGTCTATGAAGATTCACACTATGATACATGCTTACATGACAAGACTAGAGAAGGATATGAGCGCCCTTGATGAAAACATCACCATGAATGAAGCAACATTGGAATATCTATTATACAGGAGAATCGAGTCACTATATAACCAGTTAGAAGTTTGGA
Source organism: Picea abies (assembly GCA_900067695.1). Taxonomy (NCBI): domain Eukaryota; kingdom Viridiplantae; phylum Streptophyta; class Pinopsida; order Pinales; family Pinaceae; genus Picea; species Picea abies. Next base: position 11,599 of record CBVK0101487520.1, read on the forward strand.
AAGCTTATCTCCGAAAAAAAAGTTCATAGGGAAAGGACAAACAACTATTTTTTCTCTCGTCTTTTTTCTAACCACTTCAAATTTAGTCCTTTCTACTACTTGTCATTAGAATAGAGAATATGAACAATTTGAAACCGTCTCTTTAAGGAGAAGGCAAAAGGGCACTAGATTTTTGTATAAAATAGAGTAGAAACTTATGAGGATGGACTTTTTTGGCTTTCAAGCATTGTATAGACCCAATAACTTTTTTGAGAACATATACATTGTTAATGAATATTGAGAATCCCTTAGGGCCAACATATTATAGAAGGAATTCTATGTAGAAATGGATCAGAGCTTTGAACTACTTCAAGTGAAGATAATTGTTGTTTCTATGGACTGTAAGAATGTTTGTTTGTTGTAGACTAATTCTTATACAATCTTTGTCATTATGCAGTTATTGATATTTCTTTGAATATTTCAATGCCTTGAGAATTGTAGGTTATTACAATATACATTTTTGTGACTAGACTAATTTGATTATATACATATGTATGCATTTGTATCCAATCCCCCTCTTTTGTTACAACTAAATGTATAAAAGTTGTGTAAGGTTTTGGTTTCATTATAACTCACCGATTACTCTAGTGTGCTCCTAGCTAGGATAGGTTAGCATAGATTAGTAATAGACTAGTTTTCTTTACATACATGGTCTTCATCTACATCTCTGCATTACATCCACCCACGTCATTGGTACACCAGACCGTAACCAGTATGAAAATACAAAGACAACAATAAATGGTAGCTGAGCCAAATTCCGGATAGGACTCCTAAACCAAACGATGTATAGTCAAATTGGGACCATATACTAGGGAGTACCCCCTTTTTTTGTCAGGTGAATTTGAACCTATCAATAGGAGGTCATCATATTAGGGTACAAGGTGCAAACCATATTACCATAATTGATTAAGAAGGCTCCATTTGGCTTCAGTTGAAAGCAATATAGGATGCTAGAGAGTGTCAATTGTACCACCACACAATCTATGAAGTACCAATCCAATGGAAATACATGCCACTTGAATATGCCACATGGGAACTAGCGACACTTTTGTAGTAATTTCCTCATATCCATCCTTGAGGACAACACTGCTTCTGAAGGGGGAGGGAATGTTAGGGTCCTACCCTAACCTACCTACTTTAGGGTGAGTTAAGGCTACCTAGGAGTTAGTCATTTTTTGTATGCAACCATCCTCTTTAAATAAGGCCAATTATATAGCAGTGGACAATTATTTAATGTAAAAGGGTCTGCCTTATAAGGCCCACTATGTAGTTGGTACCCATTAGTGATGAGACTACAAGTAATTGGGGTTTTTCTATTGAAAACTATTTAAAGAGATAGGAGGCTATGTAATGCTTGTCTTGGGTGGTTGTATTTGGAGGCCTACTCAGTGAAAGGTTTCCCCCTCCCTTAAGAGGCAAGACAACAATGTTTTTCATTCTTCTGATTATCGTAATACAAGGGTATCCTTTTCATCCTATGGTCTCTTGTATATAGTTATTGCAAATATATTCTCTATATACTTGGTTTTGTTTCAAGTTTAACTGTTAAGAAACACTACAAAATCTTTCGCATCTAGAAGCATCTCTTTGGAAGAGGTTGTGGATGGAGTCTCTTTAGTTTCAAAGTATTTCCTTTAATCTCTTGATGTATGGAGTTTTTAGAATTTCGGGTTTTGTAGTAGGCTAAGGGCTCAAGAAGTAGGGTAGTTTTGTTTTTTGTTTTTTTAATATTTTCCCTTGGAATATGTGTGTGTGTGTGTGTGGGAAGTAACAATCATCATCATCATCATCATCATCAAGGGTGTTCTAGAATAAAAATTGTTATTTTTTCCTTGGAATACACACACACACACACACACACACAAGTTGGTCTCAATAGGTGGTAACAATTATCATCATCAAGGGTGTTAGGTGTGGGGGATCGTGTAGTATAACTAGGGAGGTAATATGGGTTACCTAGGGAGGTACCCAATGCAAATGTGGTTATTTATTATTAGTGGAATCCATTCAATGTAAGGTGGACTAGGTCCACTATATTATTAAATAAGGCCCACTATGGTAGTTAGATATATCAACATGAACATAATAAATGTGAGAAGGATTTCTAGAATATTCCTTCTCTAGAATGTTCCTAAGAGATAGAGAGAATGTTATGTAAAGAAGTGTAAGCAATCTATTGAAGCATAATGAAGTATATTGTGATTGTAACAAGCAAGGATTGCTTGAGGAGTGTTATACTTCCTTAAGGATTAATATATGGTGTTACCCTACCTCAAGGTTTTTGACAATTTCTTGTGTTGGATATTTGGTGAATGTTTTGGTTTATTCTTGTTGAGATTAAGGGTTATTTTTGGAGTATATTTGAAGATCTATTCAAGAACTTAAAAAGTCGTCATTAATTCCTAAGTAAATGTAGAAAATGATGTTGCATGGAGTTTAGGCAACACAAAAAATAATGATGTATGAAAGCATAATCAAGAAAGAAACAATGGAGAGTGACTCCTCTATCATGATTCCATTCCTTATTAATTTATCGACCCCTCTAAATCCTAGTCTTAATTAGTTAATCCATATAAGTTTGGAATTGGAAAATACGTTTGAGGCCATCTTTTTTTATCAAGTTATGTGGACTTGTAATGTTGAGGCAGATTGTCTCTCAAACTTGGGTGTGCAATTGGGGGAAGGATTTCTTCAAACAAAAGTGGGGGGCACTATTTCATATGCCCCTCCCTTTATTTTATTGCATATTGAATTAGTAACGGTAATGGAGACCAAGTGGATTAACATGCATGTGCAGGAGCATGAGAATTTATGGCTCCCCCACCCCCATTTCAATGCTCTTATTTGAAAATGGTTTGGCATATGTGGAAGGTGGTGTAGGAGTCTTGGCTATTATGTGGGATTATTACTAGGTTGTGGATTGTTTTCTCCCTGGTCCTATCTTCTCCTCTCTATGGAAAAGTTAGCAACGATCCTTTAACAATCATGTGGAAATATTTTAGAGTTGTGTTTTCTTCTCCCCACTCTTGGATCTTGCTCTCTATGTTATGTCTCCAAGGGTCCTCATGGTGTAGTGTACAAATGGTGGATATGTGATGTGTGACATGACATAAATATAAGATAGATGCAGTGATATGAAATGGGAATTTCATAGGCTCAATGAGAGGTGAAAAAGGCCATGCATCAATGAAGAAAATGGCATGAAATGCAAGAGAAAAATTTGTTGCTTGATGCATAAGAGAGAGACCAAAATGTGATCAATAATGTAGCTAACCTTCGATCCTTGTGGAAAATGGAAAATGGTATGAGTGCTTACATGCAAGCTCACGAGACTGGGTACTCAACATTGGAGAACAATATGATTATGATTGCTTCTCAGATTGATAGTACACTAGGGTTCTTAAACCTAACTCCATATGGTAATTCACTGATTTCCTTCTAGTCTGTCAATTTCCAAGGTGGATTGTCCACATTCAGGGTCTAGACTATCCAGAAAGAAAGGGAGTTCAAGGCATCAACATTAATAAATTACCATAAAGATCAACCAAGCATGGATAAGAGAAGAGACAATCTAGTTGAGGAGATCTAGGTGCAAGAGGGAATCCATTATAAGCCAATGTTTTAGTGAGTGCTTACATGCAAGCTCACGAGACTGGGTACTCAACATTGGAGAACAATATGATTATGATTGCTTCTCGGATTGATAGTACACTAGGGTTCTTAAACCTAACTCCATATGGTAATTCACTGATTTCCTTCTAGTCTGTCAATTTCCAAGGTGGATTGTCCACATTCAGGGTCTAGACTATCCAGAAAGAAAGGGAGTTCAAGGCATCAACATTAATAAATTACCATAAAGATCAACCAAGCATGGATAAGAGAAGAGACAATCTAGTTGAGGAGATCTAGGTGCAAGAGGGAATCCATTATAAGCCAATGTTTTAGTATTTCTTTTCAGTGTATTGCAAGTTTTTGTTACCTTTGGGTCAATATGTTCCGCAATATAGTTTCCATGCTAGAGATTTTAAAATTTGGGCAAATAGTTTAGAGGTTTTTTGGAGTCTAGACTTGGACTATAGAGCTTTTAAAACTTGGACAAATGGTTTAGAGTTTTTTTGGAGTCTAGACTTGGAAATTTTGGACTTGGATCATAGCCTTCTATTCTTTTTTCTTGTATTACAATGCAAATTGGCCTAGCCACGACCTTTTCTAATGCAAATTTCGTGTTATGGTTAAAAAAAAGTGTTAGAGTAGATGCATCTTAACTAGGGATCATTTAATGATTGAGAGCTTAGCATCTCAATTCGTTTTTGATCTCTCTTGATGCTTAATAGATCCAGAGTTAAGATGGATCTAAAATCGTGTTTAATGAACTTCTTTTTACACTTCATATGGTCCCCATAATTAATCATAACATTATTCTATCTAGATAATTAAAACTTTCATTAAATAATTACATTTTTAAATATTCAATGCATATTAAAATAAGTAGGAAATTCAAGTTGTTCAGTAATTCCATTTACTTGAAAAGCATATAGAAGGTTGTTAATACAATTTTTGTTTTGGAAACAAAGAGAGAACTTTAAAAGATAACTTGGATTTTATGAAGGTTAATCAACACATTCAATAAGGATAGATCATAAATTTCATTAAATATAGATGATAAAATTCTGTACTAATTCTGTGTATGTGTTTTGGAACATGTTATCTTGAATAAGTATACTTAGTCTTGAAAGTTCAGATTAAATATGTTGACATTAATTGGATGGAAGTTTGTTGTGTAGTATATTAGTCTATAGAACGTTGTTTTTGAAAGCTTAAAGAAGTTTAAAGTAAATTTTTTTCAATATATTCATATATTTGAGTGTGAAAAATAGAAAAAAACATTGTTTTTGAAAGCTTAAAGAAGTTTGAAGTAAAATTTTCTCAATATATTCATATCTTTGAGTGTGAAAAATAGAAGATCTAAATTGAAGTTTGTAAAATCCAACATGATCATTCTTATAATGAATTCAATTTTACAAAACATAATTATTGTATTTTAGGTAAGTAATTTTTGTTTCTCATTTCATTATCTTAAACCATTATTTATTAACTCTTTTTATTATCTAATATATTATTTTTAATAAAAATTATTAGTAGCCAAATCTTCTTAGTAAAAAAGTTAAGAAAATAGTTACTCATAGTTTATTATAAAGGTTTATTAACTTATAAGAATGAATATTGTTCAAGCTTCTATTTCATCTAAAGTTTTCCAATAAAGAATTATTGGAGGTATTGGGAACTATCTTTCAAATTCACATCGTGTAAATCTGCATTCTTTGTCACATGTGTTTTTTTCCTGAGAATAAGTTCAGAAATATGATTAATTTTTTTGGTAAAATTTATAGTAATATAGATAAACAAACAAAATAAAAACAAATGAAAGAAAATAAAATGTAGAATTCTTGAGATGTCTAATCATGAGGTGCATATCATTTCCATAATATTGTATAAAAATATTTATTTTCTACACTGTGTTGTAAGTAATGGATAAATTGTCTTCATTTGTTTGTTGTAGTTTAAATGGTTGTTTTTCTTTTTCAGATATTGTAAGAAATTGTTTTAATTAATTTTGCATAATTCAAATATCAGTTTGGTTTTTCAACATATTGAATTTATTTATGCATTTAAAAATGTAATTTAAATAAGAGAAAAATGATGATTTCTCCCAAATTTAACCAAATTTCAATGAAAAAATACTCAAACATAAAAATTTATACATCTTTTATTTTGAGAATTTTCATGAATTTGAATAATCATCTCTTTCTTCTTTGTAAAAAAAAATACTTTCTTAACTCCCAATCATTAATGGGCATAACTCCACCTCCAAGGTCTATGAAAACTCTTTTGAGGGCGTGAGTGAGGGATCGATAAAAAGCCCTTGCCTCTTGTTTTCTTTGTGTGTGTACAGCTTCTCATTTGCATATGAAAGTGCTTAAGACTGACACTAGCCTTGAAGGTGGAAGGAATCAAACAAGGATAACATAAAGCTCAAAGCTTACCA
>CBVK0101487521.1:0-13437 GCA_900067695.1 Picea abies
TTGTTGAGAAGCTGGGAGCGATTATTGTAAAACTCCACAGGAAAAGGGCCAAATACAAAAGCCAGATGGAAAAAATACTTTCTTTCTTTCTTTCTTTCTTGTTATTAATAAACAAGTAAAAAGGTTTCCTCCTTTTGCTGGATCGACTTAATAAACAACCACCAGCTTTGGAACAGAGGGAGATGAAATTGGATATGGGACCCCAGTGAATAGATATGGCTTGGCTTTCGATCTAACACAGGTACTCGAGATGGAATGGAACCAACCATTTAATTAACCTGAAACTAATTCCTGAGTGGATCAAAACCTTTTATAGAACTACCAATACCTGTTGAACAGATTCTTTCCCGAATAGATCTCCTCGACTGTAATTTACGAGGTTCCTAGTTACTCTCCTCATCTCTCCTCCCTGCGATATGTCTCTATTTTCCTTAGTTATTCTTTTATTAAATCACAAATTTATTCAGAGATCTTAAAGATCTCATGTCTCATCATTCTACTATGAGGTGTATTGATGGGATTCTGCAGAAATACATAAACAATCTTATCTTCAAGGGAAGGGGAAGGAAATAGTCTTCTTCCAAATGTCAGTTTTCATTTCCATATTTCAACTCAGCTTTTGTTTCAAAGTTTTTGTTAGAAGAATAAACATAAAAATCTTACTCACTTTTGTTTCAAAGTTTTTGTTAGAAGAATAAACATAAAAATCTTACTCACTGTTCTTGATTTCAGTGAAGAAGTTACAACAATTTATTTTTTGTATTTACTGTTATAGATTTCAATAAAGATTTTACATCAATTTATCTTTTGATTTCAACAAAGATCCTTACATCAGTTTGCAGGACACAAACATGGCGAATTAATATGGCTGTCTAGATTTGAAGCAACTTGGAGACCTTGAAAGATCATTTTTTTTGCTCTTATCTGTTACATCAACATTAAAGGCCCCTCACAAAGCTTATAAAGAAGGCGTTACTGCTCTGCACGAATCTGGTGGTTTCTTACAAAGCTTATAAAGAAGTTATCACTACCCTCCACAAATCTAGATCACCAGAGGAACTTCTACATAGTTAAGAGAGTTGAGAAGGGGAAATCCTAGGAATATATCACACAGTTAAGATAGTACCATTTACATAGCCAATTTGCTGTAACTTTTTCCTCAAACCTAGTTTATAGGCAACTTGCTGTAACTTTTTTCATAAAAAACAAAACTAACATTGACAAAGTAATTTTTAGATCAAACCTTTGAAAAGTCTTAGTAATTGATCTTCTGGCCATTGCTTCTCAGGTGCTCCTCCTCAATGGAATCATGTCCTATTACATCACAAACACAATCTGGTACATGGGAGAAGTCGTTTCAAAATCTTAGTAGTTGATCTTCTGGCCATTGCTTCTCAGGTGCTCCTCCTCAATGGAATCATGTCCTATTACATCACAAACACAATCTGGTACATGGGAGAAGTCGTTTCAAGAAGGTGTTTGTCAAAGGTTATAAAAAATTTGACAGTAAGTGGTCATATCAGATGTCATGAGTTTATTAGAAGTCTTGGATGCAATCATACTCAACAATCCAATTATAAGTGTTTTGAAAAATACTCTACTTCTTCATAAAAAAAAGTAGATCAGTATCTAAAACCCTAATAGGCTTGTTGTCAAGTATTTGATCCAACACTTCTCATAATCCATGACATCGCATTTGGACACTTGTTGCCAAAAGTCTCTGCAACCTTCGAGAAACACAGTCGCGAAGCCACTTCTCCCGTGCCCAATACAGAACACCAGATTGTATCTATGATGTAAGAGCAAATGTTTTCTTTCCCGATCATTTATTGGAAGTCATGACACAAATAGGACGATTGGATATCAGATATCTCCTCGTCGCTCCTCTTAACAAACTTCTTCTATCAGCGATCTGTTTATAATCTGTCTTTTGGGAGCTTCTTCTTGATCTTCAGCGAGCGAGTGATGAACGTTTATCCACGTAGCAAAAGGCCAGGCATCCATCCTTTGATCAAAGTTGAAACGCATGTGAAAAGATTCGCTTTCCTCGTTTTGCAGGCAACTTGCTGAGTGGGTCGGTGGGCGAATATAATGTCTACAGCTATAAATTATTTTATGTGGGTTCCATGTCTCTGCGTTGGGACTACGGATCTAAGCTACAGCTTCCCCAGAGCACGCATTCAACGTCCCAATTTCCAAACTTTCCCCTTCTTCCACTGTTAATGTGGGGACAGAAGAGAAAAAATGAATCCAGCGAAAAGATTTGCTGCCCTTTTAAATAGAATAAAATGATTTCATTTTATTCTTAATAAAGTAGAGGGTATAATATTGATCAGCGTACACAAGTTTAGGGCTTTACAAAGCCCTCTGGACGCTCATCAGTATAGCATCTTTTTTTTTCCATTGCATCAATCCAAATTTCAAATTTACTAGCTTCTTCAAAAGAATTTAGCTTTTTAGTGCTTAATTTAGTTTTTATAATTGACAAGTGTGCTTTTCTCCCTTGTTGATTTCCTTACTTCAACTTGTCTTGTTAATGTTGTTGACTGCTTTGTTGTCACTAGTGATTTGATTACTCTCCCTTGAGATAGTGGTGATGGACTGTCCACATTCTCTTAATCAAAGGCCAATGGCTGGAGTAGGCCTTTCTTCCTATTTAGTTTCACCAAACTCATCAAATAGGACATCTTTGTTGGTGTTGACTGCTTTGTTGTCACTAGTGATTTGATTACTCTCCCTTGAGATAGTGGTGATGGACTGTCCACATTCTCTTAATCAAAGGCCAATGGCTGGAGTAGGCTTTTCTTCCTATTTAGTTTCACCAAACTCATCAAATAGGACATCTTTGTTGGCAAACACTTCGTAAGTTATAGGACTATACAATTTATAATGCTTTTGTTCACTATACTATCCAACAAAAAAACATTTAACTAATTTTGCATTCAGTTTCCCATGTTCTCTTTTGGTATATGTGCACAAACAATGCAACCAAAAACTTTCAAGTGACCAACTATAAGTTTGTAACCAAACAATTCTTCATAAGATACACCAAACTGCAAAGATTATAAGCTTCTTTCACATTAAACAATTGTTCTAATATTTCTTTTTGATGCACCATTTTGTTGGGGATTATAAGGAATTGTTGTTTCTCTTCTTATCTCGTTCTCTTTATAATATTTCACAAACTAATTTGATATAAATTCTCCTCCATAATCTAATCTATGAATTTTAATATTTTTGTCATTTTGTTTTTCTATCATAATTCTAAACTCCTTAAAAATATCAAACATGTCAATTTTTTATTTCAAGAAATAAACCTAGATGTATCTTGTTTTATCATCAATAATATCACAAAACAAGAAGCATTGCACAAATATTTAGTTTGCATAGGTCCACATACATCATTGTGCACAAATTCAAGCACTTCATTTTCCTTTCTTTCACTTCTTTTTGAAAACTCGGTTCTATGTTGTTTTCCTAAAGAACATCCTTCACATGAAATTAGCTCATTCTTTAATAGAGGAAAACCTTTTACCATGTTATTTCTTTGCAACATCTCGAGATCTCTAAAGTTCAAATGTCCATCACTCAAATGCCATAATTGTTCTATTGAGATACTTTTTGCCAATGTGCTTTAAATGACTTCCACCAAAAGAGTGAAGCTTCTATAATCCTCCTTCTCATACCTTAAGTGATAACCTTATACTTATCTTTCATATCTTTGACTAAACACCTTCTTTACAAACTCAACTTTCAAGCCTTGATTTGCAATGGCTCGAAAATTGAAATCAAAATTTTCTTGAGTCCTAGAACATACATGACATTTTGAATCTATTTTATCATACCATTAGGTATTCTAACAAACACATCACCATCACCTTGGCACTCATGATACCTATAAGTCCCAAATAAACTTTTCTTCCACTAGATTCTTCATCAAATGTTTTAAACCAAGTTCTATTGTAAGTCATATGTGAAGAATCACTAGAATCAATAAACCAAATATTTGAGGAGCAAATAAATTAATATCTAAAAGAAACAATTTAATTTTCTCTTGTTTAACAATTCCTTCATGAAAAAATTACAATCATTCACAAAATTATTAATAAAATGACCATATTTACCACAGTCGTTAATAAAATGACTAGAATTACCATAATAAAAACAAACTCCTTTTTTTTCTTTTTTCTTTTTTCAAGTAATGTGATCTTGGGGAAAACCCCCTAGCACTTCCCCCCTCATTTCGAGGACGGTACCCAATTTAAACCCTAGATTCTTTATGGAATAATGCTAGATCAACAACAAGGCTCAAATATGTTACAACAATATACTCATTATGATCTCACCATGTCACTTATGTAATATAACCTAGGTGGGCTCTTTATGGTGTAATCAACACCACCCGAATACTTTAATAAACTACATAAAGGCACTAACTCCTATGCAAATTGAATTTGAAAATGAAGGATGACACAAATTAGAACACGGTCATGCCTGGTAAAATTGTTAATATACTAAAATATGCAATGATATTTCATTCCTTCTTTTCTATATAAAATATAATTAAATTCTAACTAATTGCTACTCTATAAAAACCCAAGTCATGTTAATTCCTTGAAAACCAACTATGAATTATAATATGTATGACTCACACTAAGGTACTCGCTTGAATCTTGAGATTGTTAGGTGCCCACTTGAATGTCGATATAATATATCCAAATATTAATCCAACCCAGGAGGAATCCCCATCCCATGAAGTGAATGCCACACACATGTCATTCTAGATAACCCCCACCCACACTTTTACGATCACAATTCATGGCACAATTTTCCAAAGGTTGATATTATCAAATTTGATAGGTCCAGTTCCTCGAGGTGGGTTACTCAAATGGAACACTATTTCTCTCTCCATGGAATTATTGATGACCTACAAAAACTAAAAGTGGGGGTCTTATATTTGGATGTTAAATGTTGATAGTGGTGGCAATTGTATAACAAGGCTTATAAAGGCTACATTAGGACCCATTTTGTGCAAGTCACTTATGCTTGTTTTGAATGTGACACTCACCTTTTGGGATGTCTAACAAAATTATGCCAAATGACACAATTATGGACTATATTACTACCTTTGATCAATTAGCAATTTGCACAAAGGTCTCAAGGAAGAAATTCGAGCACATGTCATGATGCACCACCCAAAAACATGGTTGGAAGCTTGTGACAAAGGTAAATAAGTTGAGATAGTGATCAATGCACAAACCAAGAGACCTTTGTTCAAAAATCACCCTATCACCCTATGACGACTACCCTGATCTCCTTTAACTCACTACTAGTCCAAATCCACAAGTTATCTCCGACATAGAAGGAAGAACGAAAATGCCTCTTTGTTTGCTATAATTGTGATGAGTGATATTTCAAAAGGAAAAAATATAAACAACATAAATTATTTCAAACAAATGTCTCCCCACATGACCACTTAGAAGACACATCAATTGAAGACTCTCCTAAACTCGAGTTGGATGGCACCGCACCTCCAACAAAAGAGGAAACTACTTTGCAAGCTCCTTGAGAGGAACCTCAAATTTCTCTTCTTGCCTTATCCGGTTTCATGGCACCCAAACATTGAAGTTGATTGGTTATATAAATAATTGCTAAGTGATTGTATTGATTGACACTGGCAACACCCACAATTTTATTCATGGGAGATTGGTTGAAGAAACCCATTGTTATGTTCGTCCTATACCTAATTTTGAAATTATGATTTCCAATGGATTCATGATGAAATCTAGTGGCCGATGTGAAAATGTGAAGCTCCAAATAGGTGAGTATTATCTCAAAACCCACATGTTCACTATTGACATTTGTGGTTGCGATGTAGTTGTTGGAGTGGAATGGATACACACTTTGGGATCCATTGCCATGGATTTCAAGGATTTATACCTGAGATTCAATAAGGAAGGGTGGAAACATACCATTAAATGGATTACATCCAATTCCCTTGAAATTATCACCTCTCATTGGATGGAGAAATTATTGAAGAAAGACCACTTAGGCATAATTCCGTAGTTCAATACCATACAAGTAGTGGAAAACCCCAATAGGAGATTCACCTTGATTTTCATTCAATCCTCTCCAAACATCAACATGTATTTGAAAAACCCTAGGGGTTACCAACTTCATGAGGGGAGCATGACCATGGTATTCCACTAATTTTTGGTAGTCTACCACCAAACGTGGATCATTATAAGCACCTATTTCCATATAACATTGATATTGAAAATATCATCCATGAACTATTGGAGGTTGGATTCATACATCCCAATACTAGTCCCTACTCATCACCATTGATCATGGTACTAAAAAAGGAAGGTAATTGTCACATGTGTCCTAATTTTCGGGCCCTCAATAAAATAGCCATCAAAGACAATTTCCCTATCTTAGCTATTGATAATCTCTTGGATGAACTTCACGGAGACAAGTTTTTCACTAGACTAGACTTGTGTTCAGGATACCACCAAATAGAAATGAAAGAGGAAGACATACCAAAGACAACTTTCCACACACATGAAGGTTATTATGAATTTTTAGTGATGCGTAGAACCTCATGAACAAAAAATTTCAATCCTTTCTATATAGTTTTATGTGGGTATTTTTTAATTTTATCTTGATCTACAACAAAACATAGAACTCTCTCATAGAGCATGTCAACAGATCCTTAAAACTTCTAAGGAATCACTAAATATTCCTGAAATGCTCCAAATATTATTTTTGAGGCTTCAAAGGTTGAATACCTAGGGCACATTGTTAGTAAGGAGGGATGACATCAACCTCCCCTCCTCTCCTTCGGGGATGATGCAACCTACAGGTCTAGGATCGTTCAAGCCATTGAACCAACTGGTTCGTTGGGCTCCTGATGGAACCGAATTAACTTGACATAGTCCCTTTTTCTTCCTCGGCACCCACAATGTGGCACCCGCAGACCCTCTCCTTGTGCTTCTCAACTCCAACGCTAACGCTGCTAGCTCCCCGTGTTAGAATTTCTTTATGATGTGACCAAAGACTACGACTGTGGGCCAGCTTCCCCTCTCCTTGTGCTTCTCAACTCCAACGCTAACGCTGCTAGCTCCCCGTGTTAGAATTTCTTTATGATGTGACCAAAGACTACGACTGTGGGCCAGCTTCCTTTGTGATCCCGTGCTTCTGAATTCTCATGAGCTACCTTCCTCTTTTTCCTGATTCTCGAATCGACGGATGCTCTGGGACCATTAAATCTATGGTCCTCGTCCTTCTCATGATCAACGGTTGTGATCAAATTGTGAGTTCGAACTTTGTGAGTCCTTTCTCCTCTCGACTCTGCTTTCTCCGATCATGAATTAGTGATGAGTTGATCCCTTGTCACATGTCCTTCCAGATCCAACAGTCTAGACTTGAAATCTCCCCTCACGAATTTGTGAATATCCTTGTTTGCTTCCGACAAACCTTCTGAAGCTCCTGCTCCTGAACCTCTCGATCTTCTACCACCTGTCTTCTCCTCAACAATGGGTGACTTATCTGTCTTCGGGACTTTGGCAAGTCCTCGACTCCTTTGCACACTTAGCGCAATTTTCATCTTTCAAGACTTAGGCTGTTCTTAAAGGATTTCTGCACTCCTTGCAGAAATCTATGCAACTCTCCCGCGACTTTTCTCGACTTGAAAAACTCCAAGGTTCCAAGTTCTTCTGCGAGTTTCTCGTGGCCTCCTAACAACTTCTCTCTCTTCTTCCTAAGCTTATAAGGTGAACTCTCAACACCTTAGGTGCAACCCTTGCACTTGTCTCAGCTCTTCGACGGATTCTCCCTCGGCCTTATGGAAAGGTTTAAGGGCCTTATGGAAAGGTTTAAGGAATCTCCTTTCCTTTGTCGATGTGCTTCTTGCAAAGCCTTCCTTCACCATAATATTCAGAAATTATGGGACTCCCCAACACCTTCAACCGTGTTGCTTCTGTGCATGCTCACACAAGCTCGATGCCCTCCTGGAAAAGTATTCCAGAATGTTCAATAACTTTGGACTGTGTTTCTCCCCACACAGTATTTCTTTTCAAGGAACTTAACCACCTTGAAATTTCTCCCTGAGTCAGTGAATAAATATGGTGTGCCCTCCTGGTAGCTTCTCTTCTGACTTTGTTGAGTTCAGACATGCACTCCTTGCGTTGGCTCACAGAGTTTCCCTACTCTGTCACACACTCCTTGCACTTAGCCTAGAGAACCAGACTTAACTCAACACACTCGTGGATATAAAATTGTATCTCTATCCCTGCATACAATTTCTAACATTCATCTACAATTCACAAACATGTAAAAGACATTCATAACACAGTATCCATTAAACAAAAAGATAAAACATGAAACACTGTCATTTTCTATTAATGGTGGAATGCCAAATTACAAAGATGGAGTCTGAGATACAATTGAGTTTCGTTTCTCTGTGTTTTTCTCCCTACAACCCAACCAACCTCTACTTTTCTTACAATACAAAGATTTATACAAGAGGGGCTCCATGAGATTCCCTCACAAGCTAAATTAGTGGTGTCAAATCACCATTCAAAACACCTATCTAATGGCCAAATTACAATGATGGAAATCTGCTCCAAATCGGATGCAGATCCCTTTTGTCACTATCCTATTAATGGTGACCTTATCTCCAGCTTGTGAGAAAGCACAACTTGGCTTTTCCAGCTTGTCTCCAATTAATGCTTGGATCATGCCTTGGATTATCGAGGCAAGAAAATGAGAGGGCGACACCTCTCCTTCCTTGAATGCGCACCATGCGTGTAAATGAGCTGGCGCATGCTAAGGTGGAGCAATGCTCCTACATCAAGGGAGTACAAGTAGATCACACAAAATTTATGACTATGCAAGAGTGGCCATAAACGAAGACATTAAATAGCTTCTGTGCATTCTTAGGAGTTACTGGTTACTACAGGGATTTTGTAAAAAATCCCCTAACATCCTTTCTCAAAAGGAATCCCTTTGTATGGAGTGAAGCAGTTGAGCAGTCTTTCTTCACTTTAAAGGATACCATGTTCACTACTACAGAATTAGCAGTACCAAGTTTTACTAAAAAATGTTTCCTCAAATGTGATTCCTTGGGTAGAGGTCTAGATGCAGTTTCGATGTAAGAAGGGTGCCTGTTAGCATTCACCAATAAGCATATTTATGACCTTAATTTTTGTAAATCCACATATGAGAAAGACATGATGGCCATATTGCATGCAATAGAGACCTGATGTCCATATCTCATAGGGAAACATTTCCAAATCAAGATCGACCATCATAGTATGAAGTACTTTCTCTAACAAAGGTTATCCTCACTAGAGAAACATAAGTGGATCACCAAGATGCTAGGGTGTGATTATGATATTATCTATAAGAAAGGTAAAGAAAATGTCATGGTTGATGCTTTATCTTGATAATTTGAGGAAGATAGATCCATATTTTCCTTATCTTTACCAATTTTTGGTTGGCTTGAGGAAGCGCGTCAAGAATGGTTTGTAAATGACACCATTGTTCAACACATAAACAAGTTTCCAAAAGATCCCAACCCTTCTAAAGGGTATATATGGAAGATAGATACATTGCGATATAAAGGGAACATTTTTCTAGTAAATAATTCTTCCTTAAAATAAAGCATCTTAGAGGAATTTCATTCATCCCCTATAGCAAGTCAATCTAGATTTCATAAAGCATATGAACAAACCAAGTGCTCATTATTTTGGTAATACATGAAAACCAACATCCAAGATTTTGTGGCAACCTGTGACACTTTCCAAACAAAGAAACAAGGGTTAGACAATAAAGTGTTAGGGGCATTACAAACACTACCAATCCCAACACATATATGAACTGACATCTCGATGAATTTTACAATGGGACTCTCGAGGGAAAGAAATAAATCCATGATCATGGTGGTAGTTGATTGTCTCTCCAAATATGTTTATTTTTGTGCCTTACCACATCCATTTATCCCCTCCTTGGTTTCCCAAGTCTTCCTAGATCGTATTTTTAAGTTACATGGCATGCCCACTTCCCTTGTCTTGGATTAGAACCCTACCTTCACCAACAATTTTTTCCAGGAGTTTTTTAAACTATAAGGAACCCAACTTAAAATGACCATTGCATATCACCCCCAAATAGAGGGTCAAATCAAAGTGGTCAACAAGTTCTTAGAAACATATTTGAGACACTTTGCTTCTCAAAAACCACACCAATGGGAATATTGGCTTCCCCTTGAGGAATGGTGGTACAATACCTCTTATCATGGAGCTGCGAATATGACCCCATATGAATTTGTTTATGGACAAAAAACCATTTTCAGAGACTTCATATTTACTAAGAACCTCCAAGGTTCAGGAAGTGGATCACACACTCCACACTAGAAAATCCATTGTCTACATAATAAGGGACAATTTGGTTATGTCTCAAAATAGAATGAAGCAACAAGTGGAACATCATCACTTTTAACGCTCTTTTACAGTAGGGGATAAAAAATTTCTTCACTTCCAACCATATAAATGAAGATCACTCAAAGACAAAACACCTCAAAAATTAGCACCAAAGTTCCATGGATCCTATGAGATCATCTAGCGCATTGGACAAGTGGTCTGTGAATTGGCTCTTCTAGCCCACTCCAATATTCATCTAGTATTTCATGTGTATTTCCAAAGGAGGAAATGAGATTGAGGTGCAAGGTGCAAACCATCTTACTAGAACTTGATGAAGTAGGCTCCATTTAGCTTCACCTGAAAGCAATATTGGGTACCAGAGAGCATCAATTGTGCCACCACACGATTTGTGAAGTACTAATCCAATGGAAAGACACACCACTTAAAGATGCCACATGGGAACTAGCCACAATTTTGCAGTAATTTCCTCATCTCCAACGTTGAGGACAACACTTCTTCTAGAGGGGAAGGGAATGTTAGGGTCCTACCCTAACCTCTCTTTTTAGGGTGACTTTAGGCCACCTAGGAGTTAGTCAATTGTTGTATGCATCCATCCTCTTTAAATAAGGCCCATCATATAGTAGTGGATAGTTGTTTAATGTAAAAGGGCCCACCTTGTAGGGCCCACTAGGTAGTTGGTACCCATTAGTGACGGGACCACAAGTAGTTAGGGTTTTTTGTATTGAATTTTTTTTTAAAGAGATAGGAGACTATGGAATGCTTGTCTTGAGTGGTTGTATTTGGAGGCCTACTCAATGAAAGGTTTCCCCACCTCAAGAGGCAAGAGACCATTGTTTTCCTTCTTCTGATTATCATAATACACATGTATCTTTTTAATCCTATGGTCTCTTGTATATAGTTATTTCAATTATATTCTCTGTATACTTGGTTTTGTTTCAAGTTTAAGGGTTAAGAAACACTACACAATATTACACATCAAGAAACATCTCTTTGGAAGATTTTGTGGATGGAGTCTCTTCAGTTTCAAAGTCTTTCCTTTAATCTCTTGTTATCTTTGGATTTTTTAGAATTTTGGATTTTTAATAGGCTAAGGGCTCAGACAGTAGGGTAGTTTTTTTTTGTTTTTTTTGGAATTTTTCCTTGGAATATATATGTGTGTGTGTGTGTGTGTTGGTCTTAGTGAGAAGTAACAATCATCATCATCATCATCAAGGGTGTTTTAGAATAAAAATTGTGATTTTTTCCTTAAGATACACACACACACACACAAGTTGGTCTCAATCGGTGGTAAAAATCATCATCATCATCAAGGGTGGTAGGTGTGGGGAAATTATCATTAATCCCGAAGTAAATGTAGCAAATGATTTTGCTTGGAGTTTATGTAATAACACAAATAATGAGCTGAAGGATTTGGCAGTTTTCCAAGGACTACAAATGTTGTATGAAAACAAATTCAAGAAAGAAACAATGGAGAGTGACTCCTCTATTGTGATTCTATTCCTTATTAATTTATCCATCCCTCTAAATCCTAGTCTTAATTAGTTAATCCATATAATTTTGGAATTATAAAAGAAGTTCGAGACCATCTCTTTTTATCAAGTTTTGCATACTTGTAATGTTGAGGCAGATTGTCTCTCAAACTTGGGTGTGCAATTAGGGGAAGGATTTCTTCAAACAAAAGTGGGGGGGACCATTTCATATGCCCCTCCCTTGATTTTATTGCATATTGAATTAGTAATGGTAGTGGAGACCAAGTGAACTAACATGCATGTGTGACAAGATGAGAATTTATGGCTCCCCCAACCCCCATTTCAATACTCTTATTTGAAAATGGTTTGGAATATGTGGAAGGTGGTGTAGGAGTCTTGGTTGTTATGTGCTATTATTATCATGTTGTGGATTGTTTTCTCCCTTCTCCTATCTTCTCCTCTCTATGGAGCTTTAGTGATCATGTGGAAATATTTTAGAGTTGTGTTTTCTTCTCCCCGCTCTTGGCTCTTGCTCTCTATGTTCTGTCTCCAAGAGTACTCATGCATAGTGTAAAAATGGTGGATATGTGATGTGTGACATGACATAAATGAAAGACATATGCAATGATATGAAATGGGAATTTCATAGGATCAATGAGAGGTGACAAAGGGCATGCATTGATGGAGAAAATGACATGAAATGCAAGAGAAACATTTGTTGATGGAAGCATAGGAGCAAGACCAAAATGTGATTAAGGATGTAGCTAACCTTCGAGCCTTGTGGGGAATGGAAAATGGTATGAGTACTTACATGCAAGCTCATGAGACTAGGTACTCAACATTGGAGAAGAATATGAGCTCATGAGACTAGGTACTCAACATTGGAGAAGAATATGGTTATGGTTGATTCTCGGATTGATAGTACACTAGGGTTCTTAAACCTTCCTCTATATAGTAATTCAATGATTTCCTTCTCATCTATCGATTTGCATGGTGGAGTGTCCACATTCAGGGTCTAGACTATCGAGAAAGAGAGGGAGTTGGAGACAACAACATTAATAAATTATCCTGCAGATCAACCAAGCATGGATAAGAGAAAAGACAATCTAGTTGAGGAAATCTAGGTACAAGAGGGCATCCTTTATAGTCCAACGTTTTAGTATTTCATTCTGATGTATTGTAGGTTTTTCTTACCTTTGGGTCAATATGTTTGTCTATATAGTTGCCATGTTAGAGATTTTAAATTTTGTACAGTTTAGAGGTTTTTTGGAGTTTAGACTTGGAAATTTTGGGCTTGGGCTATAGAGATTTTAAAATTTGGACAAATTGTTTAGAGGATGTTTGGAGTCTAAACTTGAAAATTTTGGACTTGGTCTATATCCTTCTATTCTTTTTGCTTGTATTACAATGCAAATTAGCCTAACCATGACCTTTTCTAATGGAAATTTCCTGTTATGGTTTAAAAAAACCACCACCACCACCACCACCACCATTATATATATATATATATATATATATATATATAT
>CBVK0101487524.1:0-14800 GCA_900067695.1 Picea abies
TATAATTATGCTATTACTAATTCACCCCCCCTCTCAGTAATCCAACATGAGCTTGCATTAATATATAAAAAACATTGTTGT
The DNA here is from genome assembly GCA_900067695.1 of Picea abies. Taxonomy (NCBI): domain Eukaryota; kingdom Viridiplantae; phylum Streptophyta; class Pinopsida; order Pinales; family Pinaceae; genus Picea; species Picea abies. The sequence goes on from CBVK0101487524.1 coordinate 82, forward strand.
GCCAAGGCTAGCAACGAGTAAATATTCTGATTTTGGACTTTTGCATACATAACACATTTGTTTAATTAAGTCTATTGATAAAAAAAGGTGGACCAAATAGAAGTTCCAAGTTTTCCTACATGATGCTTGCCTATAAAACTGACCAAAAATACAACTAACTCTAAAAAATATTCATACTTTTTAAAAATTACATGCTACCTTGATCTTCCTGCTCCTTTCTAGTGCACTAGATGCCTGTACATTCAATGTCCATTGGTACATTATTTTGAAAGGATATCTCTGCTTCATTTCCCCCTCCATGAACACAACTTTTTGTTCCCTGGTTGTTTGATGCTAAGGAGAGGTTCTCCACCCCCTGTGATGTAACCAATACACTCAACCTACCACATTATGCTTCCAAAGTATCAATTCAACACTTTTGGGCGAGGAGAAGGCTCATCTAGGTGACACTTTGAAAATTCCAAGCTCTGGGTAACTAAATTCCTTATGATCTTGATAAAAAAGTAGATTGTTGAATATAATTATTGCATAAATAAATTCCAGACCATAACATTAATCACACAATAACTGGAAATTAAACAGCAGAAGCATAAAATTTATTTTCACACATACACTGGTAATTAATCTTTCAAATTTGCTTTTCATTCCTTTGAAAAACTTATAAGGAAACCTCCACAATATACCCAAAAAAAAACATTGCACGGATACCAAAAAATCACCTTGAACTTGAGCGAAACAATTTAAAAAGAGAGTATATTGTGCTGTAAAAATAGAAACACAAGTTTTATGATGTATGGACTGTACAAATTTTGTACAACACTGTTGTACGAATTTTGTAAGACTATACAGATCCCTATTTTTTTTCCATAAGGTTGTATGGAAGTATTATGTACAATTGTATTGGATTGTGCATTGCTTGGAAATGCCTCTTTCCTAACTACTTGTAGTCTCTCTCTCTCTCTCTCCCAATCACTCAACCTGCTCAGCTTCTCATGTGTTCTCTTCTGTGTCTTAACTCGTTATCTTGACTTGTATTTATATTTTTTAGTTGATACCAAAACCCTAATATATTTTTGAGATTACTTGATCCAGGAGGATCCGAGAATGATCATAGAGGTCCAAAAAGAACCAGAACATCCACAGAGGTATAGAATGGTTTAGAAATCCTCAAAATTCAAATTCCATCAATGCGTAGATCTCGTCATTAGCTTTCCAATGGCACAAATGGAAAGTAAAACAGAGTTCATATGAAAAATTTATAAGTGTTCAACATTCCAGTAAAATAGGCGAAGTCAAAGGTCATAGGGAAAAAAAGAAGTGACATGTGTCACCACTGCAATGGTGACATGTGGCACCTAATTATTGGCAGTTGACTATGCAGGGTACGACAAGTGGTCCAATTGAATGATGACAAGTGGAAAACAATTGGTTCAATCATGTTTTGACATGTGGTGTTGGAGAGGCAATGAGAGGTTTCCATGTGGAAACCTCCCATTGGCCAATGTTGGTTAATAGGTATTAAAAGTTATGGAGTTGACAAGGGTTGAACCCACGACCTCCATAACTTTTAAGACTTAACATATCCCCCAATATCAACACACCACCACAACAGTTCTTAACATAATATATTTTCATATATATTTGAATTGTAATAAAGTTCAAATTTGTAGCCAAACGACCGAGGGCCTAAGCCCTCGACCCTTGGCTCTCGGTCTTGACACCTTACCATATGACTCACACATGTTGCGGAAGGAGATAATGGATATAACATATCCGCAGGAGTTATAAATATTTATAACATATAGTTATATGTTATGGTTACAACAAAATAACAAATCACCAAAATATGTGGTGGTCGGTGGGGCTCAAACCCTCGACCTACCACATATATAACTATGCCTCAACCAATTCGTCTACAAGTCCGGATTTGGTTATAAAACCAACCAAATTAAATTTATATTCAACCACTAATTTCGGGGTTTTGGTTAAGGGGTGTGTCCTATTTAATGGCATGTGACCCAAGGTTGTACAACACACAATTAATGCAAAGTTTCTGTCTTGTAATGTGTGTCGAGGGTACAAGGCATTTGAGGTAACATCCTAAAGTGTTCCAAGGGGTAGCTTGATGGAATTTCAAGTATTTGATATCAATTTTACACGATTTTTCACCAGGAATCCAACAATGCACTATGTTTCTACATTTGAGTAGTATGTAAAAATGTCATTATAAAACACAAACATTTGAGCATTAATAAAGAAAGTCTATTGGAAGTGGACCATAACAGGTAGCACAAATTGTGTGAAATCTGATTTTTCCAACTTGTGTATGTGATTATATTATCATTGTTCATTTCAAGTTCAATTATTTTCAATTCATTTATCATTAAAGTGGATTTGGTTAGATAAGTTCTTCACATGTAATTTGCAAAACAAACGAGCGATCATTTTATTTCAAATATCAAGTAGATATTTATGTGCATTTTAAATTATCAGCATCTGAGGATTTTTCAAGTAGATATTTATGTGCATTTTAAATTATCAGCATCTGAGGATTTTTTAGATCAAGTAGATATTTATGTGCATTTTAAATTATCAGCATCTGAGGATTTTTTAGATCAAGTTGGTATCACAGAAAATTTGACAAGTATTTTTCAAGTGGATGCTTACAAGAGCCAAACTCAAACTTGGTAAAGGGAAACTTAGAAGTTATAAGTCAAAAATTGGAAAGAGATTTCAACGACATAAGATGGATTCTGAAAAAGGAGAAGAAGAAGATCATCCCATGAGTCATAAAGAGATCAGAGATACGTTTCAATCACTATGAGAAACAATAGATGAGTTAGAACGAAGAATTCAAAATCCTATAAGTGAAGAATATTCGGTAAAAGGAGAAGGAGGAGGTGAAGGTGGTGGACCTTCAGAGACCCCTTCCCCTTCCCCTTCCTCATCATCATCATCAGTTTCTTCTGAAGCAAGTAAACATTCTCATTGACAAAAGAAGTCTTCTAAGAAGTCTGAGCATAATCTATTATTAGTAAAATTGGATGTTAATTTCGAGTTTCTGACCTATGATGGAGAATTGAATTTCAAGAAATTGGACAATGGGATCAAGAAAATAGAGGTATATTGCAGGATTCAAAAGATCATGGACGAGGCTGAAAAGATACAATTAGCTTCTCTTCGACTAAGTGTCACTACCTTAATATGGTGGGAGAGTAAGATGCAAGTTGATCTTGTTCAAAAGGGTAAAATAATCTCTTCCTGGGATAAGTTTGCTAAGGATATCATGAAACAATTCTATCCAATGACATATACACATACGACAATGATCGAGTGGTAGCATTTGAGATGAAGTAAAGGCCAGAATATTCAAGAATTCAAAAAGAAGGCATTATCCTAGGAATTTCGTTCTATACTCATTAAACTATTCTGAAATATATTGGTAGCATGCACTCATATCTTTGTCACACTATTCTAATGTTTATCTCGACTAACATTGATAAGGTGTCAATACAAGCTACACATCTAGAGGCTAGTAAGGGAAAGCATGCAAGCAAAGATAAGAAGCCATTCGATTTCAAGAAGAAAATAAAAGTTAAATGGAAGAGTAAGAAATCAACCACAGTGAAGCAAGCTGAGGGAAGACCTACATGTTCCCACTATAAGAGAAAGGGACACGAGGAATCACAATGTTGGAAGCAAAATACTATTGCATCAACTCATCATGATCTAGGGTCAAATTCCGTTGATGAATCGAAGATCATGGCCATAAGAAACAAAGATATATTATCTATAAATTCAAATTCTCTAGTTCAATATGCCAAGATGGAAAGTGATATTGATCAGAAGAAAAGGAGCAAGATTTTTCATGCCAGAGTTATAGTCAAGCATACAAAGGAAGATACTTTATTTGACAATGGATATCAAGTTAATCTAATATCTAAAGCAATCGTTAAGAAGCGGATATTGAAGACGACACCTCACAAAAATCCTTATCCATTAGGTTGGGTGTGTGACGATGCTAAGTTGTAGGTAACAAAATAGTGTAAAACCAAGCTTGCAATTACAACTAATTTCTTTGACGAGGTCGAGTTAGATGTTGTGCCTCTTGAAATTTGCGACATTGTCTTGAGAAGTCCATATCTATTTGACAGGAAGGTTGAGTTATATAGAGAAGAAAATAAACATCATCTTCTCAAGGATGGGGTTGAATATATTGTCAGATCTCATCGCATCAAAACTAATGTTTCTTTAGTGAGCACAAGTAAATATTTTGTTTTCATGATAGTGAAACAAAAAGAAGAATATATTCTTTAGCAAGTTGTGATCCAAATCATAAATAGGAATTGATCAAAATCATATCTAATTATGATGAGTTGTTTCAAGAACCTATAGGGTTTCCTCCTAAAAGAGAGTTGAACATGAAATATATTTGCAACAAGACGGTCATCTTCCAAACATTGGAATGTAGAGGTCATTAGTAATCGAGAACACATAAATCAAGAAGAAAGTTCAGGAGATGCTCGATAAAGGGATCATTAGACCAAGCTCCTCTACGTGTGGTTCTCCTATTGTATTAGTTCTAAAGAAAGATGGCACATGGAGGATGTGTATTGATTTTCAAGCCCTGAACAAGATTACAGTAAAGAACCGTTATCCTCTTCTCAAAATAGATGATCTATTAGTTTAGTTAAACAATGTTGTGTATTTCAATAAGTTGGACTTGAGAAGTGGTTACCATCATATCATAATTGCAGAATGCGACATATGAAAAATTATTTTTAAGACCAAGAAAGGCTTGTTCAAATTGTTGTTTATGCCATTTGGGTTATGTAACACACCAACAACTTTTATGAGAGTGATGAATGATGTGTTCAGACTCTATATAGATGATTTTTTTATTCTCTATTTAGACGACATATTGATATTTAGTAAAATATGAGAAGATCATATAAAGCACATCAAGACAATGTTTGAACTCTTGAAGAAGGAGAGGTTGTATATCAAGTTATCTAAGTGTGAATTTGGAAAAACTTCTATGGTATATTTGGGTTACATTGTAGGGAATGGTCATTTAAAAATAGATCCTACAAAAGTATAAGTCATTATGAAATGGCCCAAGCCAACTAATGCCATCGAATTTAGGAGCTTCTTAAGAGGAATACAATATTGGAGGAAATTTATTGCTAATTTCTCATACATAACATCACCTCTACATGAATTAACAAGTGTTAAACAAGTCTTTCAATGGGGAGGAAATCGACATAAATCCTTCAAGTCATTGACGGAAAATATAAGAACCACACCAGCTTTGGCTCTGCCAGATCTACAACAACCATTTGAGATTCAAACCGATGCAAGCAAATATGTGATGGGTGCAATCTTGATGCAATGAGGTAAAACTATATGTTATCATTGTGAGACTTTCACTCAAGGTGTGATTAACTATCCTACATATGATAAGGAATTGTATGCATTCGTACAAATTCTAAAGAAATGGAAGCATTACTTAATGGGAAAGGAGACAATAATTCATACCCATCATCAACCATTACAGTATTAGCAGTCACAGACCAAGATACAATAATCACGACACTTTTGATGGATGGGTTTTCTACAATAGTTTCATATGGTAATCAAGTACAAGAAGGGTATTCATAACAAGGTTGCAGATATGTTATCAAGACCAATAATTAATGCATCCACAATACTCAGGTATAATCCTTTAGCACATGCAAGTTATGCAGAACAATATGCCAAGGATGATGATTTTATAGAAGTATATGATGCATTAACTCATGACAATCAACAGTCAGATTATTATATGCATGAAATTTTATTATATCATCTTGGAAAACTATGTATACCAAGAGATGAAAGAGTAAATATAATAAGAGAAGGTCATACAACTCTCATCTCTGGTCATTTCTGGGTTGGCAAGATAGTTGCACAATTACAAAGGTATTGTTATTGGCCTCGAATGAATGAAACAATTTCCAAGTATATCAAAGGGTGTGTCATGTGTGCCACAATTAAGCCTAACAAATGAAAACTAGGATTATATACACTACTTCCGGTACCTTCAAAACCATGGGAATGTATCTCCATGGAATTTGAAGGGGGTTTCTCGATGTCCATGATAGGTCAAGTAAGCCTAGCAACAAAAAGATAGGATTATATACACCACTTCCGATACCTTCACATTCATGGGAAAGTATATCCATGGATTTTGCAGGGGGTTTCCTGATGTCCATGACATGTCATCATTATCTATATGTCATGGTGAAAAGATTCAACAAGATGTGTATTCTAACACCATGAAAGAAACATGTCATAGATGAATAGATGACACATATGTTATTCTCTAATGTATGGGTTCATTTTGGAATTTCTACATATATTATATCAGATCAAGATTCTCACTTTTTGGGAAATTTTTGGTCTCATTTATGGGAGCTAATGGACACTAAGTTGAAGAAGAGCACGACTTTCCATCCACAGACAGATGGACAGACAAAGGTGGTAAACATAACCGTGGTACATCTACTTCAAGGATACTGCAACAAGCATCCTAAATTATGGATGAATAATTGCCTTATATACAACATGCCTGTAACTATGCCATGCGTTTGTCTACTCAGAAAACTCCTTTTGAAGTATGTTTGGAGTACTTGCCTAAATCACCTATGGAATTTATTTTTGGAGACGTAGGTAAAGAAGATGGACATGATGAAACAAATAAAGATAAAAGGTTCATCCAAAATATTCAACAGGTACATCAAGAAGTATAAGAAAAATTGGAGAATATTCAAGCCAATTACAAGGCAAGGCATGACAAGCATCAGGTTGATCATTAGTTTGAAGTCGTTGATCAAGTATGGTTACATATCAGTAAAGATAGAATGAAAAGTGAAGGTGAAAAGCTAAGGCCAATCTGTTATGGTCCATTCAATATCTTAGAGAATATTGGTACTAATTCCTTTTGTTTAGATCTACCAACCTACATGAAAATGTATTTAGTGGTAAATGTTGAGAATTTGAAACTTTATGAGCCTCCTATGATTATGGATGAATATGAAAGTATTCAGGTTCCAACCGTTGATGATTTTGCTCCAGAATATTTGGACGAGCTATAGGAATATGTCATTCTCGACATAAGGATCAAAACTTCACAGCAAGGTGATGTGGAATATCTTCGAGTTGGTATTAAAGGGGTAAAACCAAGTAAATCCAAATGGATGGAGATCAAAAGGGTGAGGGAACTCTACCCTCACTTAGTTGTTGAGTAATCAAAACTTTTGGTGGTCCAAAAGGATTCCAATGGGGAGGAATGATCCAGGAGGATCCATGAATTCTCACAGAGGTCCAAAAATATCTGAAACAACCATAGAGGTCCAAAATGGTTCAGAAATGATCAAAATTCAAATGCTTCAAATCGTCCCAAAAACACCATCAATGCGTAGAGACCATTGTTAGCTTTCCAAATATGCAAATGACAAGTCAAACAAAGTTCATATGAAAAAGTTATAAGCATTCAAAGTTCTAGTCAAACAGACAAAGTCAAAGGTCAAAGGGAAAAAATAAGTGACACATGTCACCACTGCAAGGGTGACACATGGCACCTAATTATTGGAAATTGACTAGGCAAGGTACGACAAGTGGTCCAATCACATGATGACAAGTGGTAGACAATTGGTTCAATCATGGTTTGACATGTGGCATTAGAGAACCAATGAGAGGTTGCCATGTGGTAGCCTCCCATTGGCCAATGTTGGTTAATATGTATTAAAAGTTATGGAGTCGAAAGGGGTTGAACCCGCGACCTCCATAACCCAAGACTTAACATAGCCCCCACTACCAACACGCCACCACAATAGTTCTTAACATAATATATATTTGAATTGTAATAAAGTTCAAATTGGTGGCCAAAGGGCTGAGGGCCTAAGCCCTCGACCCTTGGCTCTCGGTCTTGACACCTTACCATATGACCCACACTTGTTGCGGAAGGGGATAATGGATATAACATATCTGCAGGAGTTATAACTATTTATAACATATAGTTATATGTTATGGTTACAAAAAAATAATAAAGCACTAAAATATGTGGTTATCGGTGGGGCTCAAACCCCCGACTTACCACATATATAACTATGCCTCAATCAATTCGATTACAAGTCTGGATTTGGTTATAAAACCAAGCAAACTATATTTAGATTTGACCACTAATTTCGGGGTTTTGGTTAAGGAGTGTTCCCTATTTAATGGTGTATGACCCAAGGTTGTATAATAAACAATTAATGCATATTTTTTTCCTCGTAATGCGTGCTAATGTTACTAGGAATTTGAGGTAACATCGTAAAGCGTGTCGAGGGGTACCTTGATGAAATTTCAATTATTTTATATCAATTTTGCACTATTTTTCACCAGGAATCCAACAATGCACTCCATTTCTTCATTTGAGCAACATATAAAAATCTCATTGTAAAACGAAAGCATTTGAGCATTAATAAAGAAAGTCTCTATTGGAAATGGACCCGGAGAGGTAGCCCAAATTGGGTGAACTTCACTTTTTACAACTTGTGTATGTGATTATATTATTGTTGTTCATTTCAAGTTCAATTATTTTCAAGTCATTTATCATTAAAGTGGATTTGGTTATATAAGTTCTTCACATGTAATTTGCAAAACAATCAAGCGATCATTTTATTTCGAAGATCAAGTATATGTTTATGTGTATTTTAAATTATCAACATCTAAGGATTTTTCAGATCATTACTCCTAGTCTAAGTCATGCATGCATGAAATACACTTTTTAGACTCAACTACTAAAAACAAGACTTTCACTTTTTAACTAAAGTGCGTTAGAAAACTGGATTACTTTTCAAAAAATATCTCATACTAATTCCTATATTAGCTATAATTCTCAACACTTCCTCTTAGCAAGGAATTCATTTTGCACCAATCCAAGTTTGTCTCTGAATGCCTCAAACTTCCATTTTTCCAAGGGCTTGGTCATAATATCAACTACATGTTGATCCATGGGAACATAATAGAGCTTCGCTACTCCCTCTTGAACCCTATCTCGTACGAAGTGATATATTATCTCTATATGTTTGGACATATCATGAAACACTGGATTCTTAGAGAGTTGATACAACTCTAATTATCATAGTAAATGACTATGGGATCCAACTCCCGATAAACAATTGTGCAAGTAAATTGTGAATCCAGATGGCCTCACAACTAGTCGTACTAGCTATAATGTATTCTACCTCTACTGAGCTAAGTTCCACGAAATTCTACTTCCCTTTGAACCATGATATCATCACTAATACCAAGCTAAAGTGACACTTTGAGGTACTTTTCCTGTTTATTTCACTACCTGCGCAATTTGAGTCTGTATACCCATGCAAATTCACTTCACCATCTCCAAGATATATCAAACCATAATCCACTATGGACATCAAATACATGGGCACATGTGTTGTTGTTACCCAATTCTCTCGCCTTACCACCACCATGAACTAACTCAAAGTGTTCACTGCAGAATATCTGGCCTAGTGTTGACCAAATACATCAAAGAACCTATTATCTTTTTGTACAATGTGGGATCCACCAACTCTATATATAAATTTGTCACCTTATTTAGATTAGTGATCATGGGTGTGACCATAGGTTTGTAGTCCTCCATCCAAAACCTCTTCATGGTCTGAAATACATACTTACCTTGCCCAAGGAAAATGCCTTCCTCCTTAGTGATAGAAATACCACACCATGGTGAATATAAAGACCACACCATAATGAATATTCCTTTTCCAAATTATTCAAAATGTTGCCAAGACCCTAGGCATAATAGGCTATCATATTTCCTCCAGGATCATGAAGACTCCCCTCCCACACCTACCACCCATGTATAGGGATATATTTCTCACTCTAAAATGTATAAGAATATCTTAGTTCTCTTAGTATAATCATAAAAAATGGCATGACACTATTAAGCCTTAGATAAAGCTCCATGTTATGTATAAAACTCCTTTTTAAGCCCTAGATATTGAATTATTACATTTCTACTGTTATATGTGTAGGTCCGTTAGAACTCTGCACCGCACCCTTTCATCATAATTGTACCCTTTGTATCATATTATTTTCTAAATTGGATATACTGTAAAAGGAGGTTTTCCCCTCAAAGTGGACTGTAATCATTGATTTTTATCATTTTTAAGGCATTGGACCATAACATTTGGTATCAGAGCATAGATCTTAGGGTTTTTCTTCTCCAAGCAAGTCATATTAGTATTTTCACTATAACTTTTTTTTGGGATGATTCAAAAAGATAAATTGGATGTTATTTATAATACATAACAAGATAAATATGGTGCAAATTTGATCTTCTAGGTCATTATACTTTCAGAGATATACCATGTGGAAGATATGGTTTTTTACTAGTCCTATAACTAGTCTCAAATAGGTGTTCTCGGTAAAAAAAACATATATTCTCCAGTGAGGATCCAAATTATACGAGACCAATTTCATTTGAAAGAGGACATTCCATAGTATTTCTGGTACAAGTTTTAGAATCAGGTATTAAATATTGAACATGTGGTATTTTGTATAAGTTCACTCTCCAAGAAAGGCAAAAAATCAACAAGGTTTGGGAAAGTTACCATAAATTTCATTTGACAGACCCAATTTTGGTTAGATCTATGACATTGGAGAGAAAAAATATCACAGTACTATAGGTCAAAATTTCATACTCAGAAGGGCCTAAATTTTAGAAATACATCAGAAGTAAGGTTGGTTAAGAGGACATACTCCAAATTAAGGGATTTAAAGGTATGCAACTTACGACTGGCATAACTTTTTATTGGAAGATCTGTTTTTGGTGATTCAAAATTTGTGATAAAGAGGAAACAGAGGAGAATTATTATTTTTTCATATGGATGCAAAGGATCCTATAAAATTTACTTCACCAAATAAACCTCTAGATAGATCGACCATGACTCAAGATGAAATCCAAGAGATTTACTATGGAATGGAAAAGAAGATCACCGAAAATAGGGAAAAAAATGCAACAAAATATGAAAAGAAATATGGAACAAATTGAATTAAATATGGATGTGAATTTGGAACATATGGAAAAGAAGATTATAGAAGCCTTAAATGAGATTTTACCTAAAATTGATAAGGTGTGTGAAGATAATCATGAAAATAAAGGTAGTGCTTAGGTTGAACAACTTTCCAATAATAAGAATTTCCAGGGGGAGGTAACTCCAATAATGGAGTTACTTATGGATGGTATCCAAAAGGAGTGAACCTTCCCAAGATTGAATTAAGGAAGTTTGATGGAACATAGGTATTTTCCTGGGTGAACTAAATATAGCAATATTTTGATCTACATAATATTATGGATGATACACAACGGATTCACATAGCTACCTTGAACTTTGAAAATAAACCATATCAATGGTCTCAATGGATAGTTAAAAGGAAGCCACCCTTTTATCATTATACTTGGGGTTTATTTACCAGAGACTTAGAAGCACAATATGGGAAATTTTGGGAACATGGCTACTTCAATAAATTAACAAGAATCAAGCACTTAGGTGATATTGAAGATTATGATTCAAAATTTCAAGTATTGGCCACAAGGATGGCTAACATAAGTTGTGGAAATTTGTTGTAAAATTACATTGATGGATTAAAAGAAGATATTAAACATGATATTTTCTTAAGACATCCTACAAATATTACCAAAGCTATACAATTTTCTCATCATATTCAAGCCAAGAATAAGGCTACAAACAAGTACACCATGGGAGAATACGTAGGAAGCAGAGATTGTTTTTTGGTTCATAAGACAAACATACCTCAATCGACAAGGTTGACACCTAAACAAATGGATGAAAGAATAGAAAAGGAACTATGTTTCAATTGTGATAGCAAGTGCAATATGGGGCATAAATGTAGTGATAAGAAATTATTCTACATAGGCTGTGAAGATGAAGAAAATCAAGAATCAGAACCATCAAAAGATCCAGATCTAGAAGATATTACTCCAACAATATCTTGTCCTGCATTGGATGGAATCAATATCCACAAACCCTCAAGATACAAGGATACATAAAAAATAATAAGGTAACAATATTGATTGATTCTGTTAGTACCCATAATTTCATCAATTACAAATCAAAAACAGATCTCAATTTCTTTGTATATCTAGCTGTAACATCCTATTCCACTGAGCACACTTTTATTGACTTATTCTTTGAGGACAGTTGCATGCAAGTGATCTGGTTATGGTATATTGATTTCGTTTCGATTATGGATTATAAATGATAGTGGTGATGTATTGCGACTTATTGTTATTTTGATGTATATGTATTGGAAGATGATATTGACCAGTTTTCCTGAGTGTGTAGGACACATGAAATGTTATGGATGTTGATGGAATCAATGGACTTCCTAGGACTCCATATTGAGTTAGGGAGTGGATTGTACTTGTTTGAGTATTTAATTTTATGCACATGTGATATATGATTGATTTCAATATGATTTACATATATGGATTATTGACATTGTTTTTGTGAGTGGATGCAGGCTTGATGATGCTTGCTAATATGAATCACATAAGGAGTAAAGGGGCCATGCACAGAAACCAAACATTTGAGGGAGAGGTGTGGAAGTGTCCATGTCACAACCTACTAGCACTCCCATCGTGGCCTGAACTATAGGTTAACGATTACCTAGTTTGAAGGGTCCATGATGTCGTGAGGGTGGGTTGAGACAATCACTCATGAAGATTTCTAAGGGGTGTGCTATAAAGCAAAGTCCTTATTCCTTAGAAGCCCTTAGTCTCTCACAAGGTCGACAGAATGGAGTGTTGACTCCAAGGGTCGTACAAACTTCCAAAACCAGTCTAAGGCGAGTGACACCCTTGGAGAATGGAGGTGTGTCATGAAGGGAACGTTGTGTAATTAAAACTTGAATCAATAAATCTAGGTGGCCTAGAAAACATTGAAATGGTTGGATCTAGTAAATTATTAATTATAAAACCTAACAAAATTCTAAGCCTAATTCTAATTCTAACTTTTAACAAAGGACTAAATGAATTATGACATAAGTTAAAAGATTTGAGAATATAATCAAACTCTAGGAAAAAGGGGAATAAAATTTAAAAGTTGGAAAAATGCACATGTGTGCATGAAATTAATAAAATGGATTTTTGAAAATAGAAGAAATAATAATATGAGAGAATATGAGTACACATCGAATAAAATATTGAGTCAACCTACCATTAGTCTAACTAGAAGAAGATTCATAATCCAACTATAACTAAGATATAGTTAGGAGACACTCATTAAATGAAAATTTAGGGAACAAAGGGACAACTAAGAGTGAAAATAGGAATAGATTGGGGAATGTGAGGGAAAATGGCTTTTTAAGTAAAATAAAAATGGTAATTACTTGTGCAACTTCAAGAGAGTGTGACAAGTGTGGGTGAATAATCCCAATTAAATTAATTAAAAAGATAATTAATTGTGCATGAGGACATGTGTCATTGGGGATTTTTCTATAAAACAAATGTAGTAGAAGGGAAAGGGATCTCACTTTTTCTTGGTAGTGTTATGCTACCAAAATTTTGTGGACTTTGTTTTACTTGTGAGAGTTGGGAAACCAAGTTTGGAGAAAGAGTGGAAGCTCTTCCTTACGAGGCAAGAGTTGGAGCTATTGTTTTTTGGTTTCTTGTGTGTGGCCCCTTTACGACTTAGTGGACTAAGGGGGAAGAAGAGTACCCATAGCATTGGCTGGGAGGTACCGATGAAGTTTCGGTGATTAGCAAGCTAGAGTACAAAAGGAGTGTAAGTCTTGAAGGACACCATCAACTTTCAGTCTTCATGGGTTCCAGTATTTTATTTTTGAATTATATTATAGTATGATAAAATTGTATATTAGAATGGTTTAAGCAACTACAACATTTAATTTGAATTTCTTGAAGCCAAATTGTTATTGTTTGCTACCAACTAATGGTAGATCCGATTCTTAGAGGATTTGTTTATCGCTGAAACTTTATTGCAATTCCAATTGTGAACTTCAAATGGTTTTACAAATTCTATTGTCAATTTGAACCATCATTCGTATGGTATTTAAAAACAATAGTTCAAATGTCGATTCGAAATATAGAAGTTCTATTATTGGGTATCATGTTATATTTTTGGAAACTAGAATATTGTATTGGTCGTTGCCAAGATTAAAAGTTAAAATCGTTGGATCATTGAATTCTTAAATGAAATTCAGAGTTTGAAATTTTGTTGGAATCTCTATTACGATTCCAAAGTTCAGTTGATTGCATTGCAAAAAATTGTGATTGCTTTTTCTTCCAATTTGACATGCCTAGAAGGGTGTGATTCCATTACAGTTCAGGAATTCAAATATTGTATGGTCATTGTATGTTATTAGGGGTGGGAGTTTTTTTTTTTTTAATTTTAATTCATTGGATCTCTGTATAAATCATTCGCAGTTCTAATCAATATTTCATTAGACTTATTTGAAGGTCATTTCTCCACTAAATTTAAAGTTTTTGTTGTCACTGTAAACAAAATTACAATTCTGATTATGTTTGTGTTAAGAACCAAACATCAATATAGCATAGAAAAACCTCAGGAAGAGTACTCAATGCCTTGAAAAAAAGATAATTTTAGATAATAAGCCTCTTCGAGGG
>CBVK0101487527.1:0-17275 GCA_900067695.1 Picea abies
TGATTCAAAATGAAAATGTCTCCTTGGTATATATAGGAGACTAGGAGGTTTAATGACCTAAAGCCGACATAAATAAAATAAAATTACTAATCTAAATTACAACTAATAGCCAAAAGCCAACATAAATAAAATAACATTACTAATCTAATATGCCCCAATTAAGTGGTAATGAGCCAATATTAGGGCTTAACACTTATTTAATATAATTGATTTATTTCTGGTGGAAATGGCCTGAGTGAGTTGGAGAGAAGGACATCTGCTATCTGCAAGATGAAATAGTTAATGTGAAATTCTTCCTAGCTCTGTATGGAGGTACATGTGATCCTTTCCAACTTGCCATCTTTCCCTTTCGGATTTACCAGACCACAAGGAGGACACTTCATCACTTACCAAGGTCTCTTGTTTTGCAAAGACAAGATATAGATCTCCTTGAAGAAATTTGCAATTGTCGAGTGTTTATTATGTTGCACGTAAGCATAAGTTAAGAGAAGAGTTTGCTACACCATATTTATTAAGGTCGACCAATGTTTTACGGAACACAAATTTATTAGAAGAAAATTCCAAGCAAAAGAAAAGACATAAATAAAAATGACTATGCTATCAGTCTAACCTAAACCTACACATTTATCCTAATCATAATGTAACATGAAAAATACACTTTTTTTAACAAAAATATTGTTTTAGGTCTTTGTCGTTCACTAGGAGGGCGTCGGGTTCCCCCCTCAGATTTTGCAAATGATACATGCCTTCCCAAATTTTCTCGGATATCTGAAAAGGTCTGAGCCATAGATTTTGAAACTTCGAATGTTTTCCCTTAGATTCGTTTTCTCTATCCCATTTCAGGACTAAGTCTCCCACTTCAAAATTCTTCTTTTTAGCCTTATGCTTGTCAAACCATCTCTTAACTATATGTTGATGAGCGATGAACTTAGATTTTTCCTTCTCCCTTTCTTCTTCAAGCATGAGGAGGGTATCAATTCTTTGTTGAATAACTGATGAGGGTTGTCCTCTTGAACCCTAAGCAAGCTGAAGTGATGAAAGATATAACTCATTTGGGAGAATGTCTTCTTGTCCGTATACCAGAAAGTATGGGGAGTTTCTTATATCTTCCTTGGGTGTTACTCTATCTTCCCATAAGGCATTATGAAGCGAGCTATGCCAATTCCTCTAATTATCTGTGACTGTTTTCTTCAAGATCCTCACTAGGTTCTTATTAGTTGATTATGCCACCTCGTTTCCTTGTGGATAGTAGTTTGCAGAGTATCTTATTATGATTCCTTTGTCTAGATTGAACTCTGTTAATAGAGTAGAAGAAAAGTAAGCAACATTGTCAAAACTGAGAATGGAAGGCATCCCAAACCTTGTGATCAGTTGTTGTTCTATGAATTGGATTACAACCTTTTCATTCACGTGAGTCAGAGGGATGGCCTCTACCCATTTCATAAAATAGTCTATAGCAGTCAGTATGTATTTATGTTTTTTTCAATAACTCGGGGTAATATCCCCTATGATGTCTAACCCCCATTGCTCGAATGTTCTGGATATGGTCACTGGTTGGAGTGGGACATCTGCTCTCTTTTCTCTACCAATTCTCATTTGACAAGATTTATAATTCCTAGCATATGTATGAGCGTCCCTAAATAGAGTAGGCCAGTAATAAATGACTCTTAATATTTTGTGAGTTGTGGTATTTCCTGCAAAGTGTCCACCTGCAAGACCATCATAGAGCTCCCTCAGAACCTTTTATGTATATTCATGTTCGAGACATCTCAAGAGTACTCCATCATAATTTACGTAGAAAAGTATTGAATTTACGAGGCGATATTGCGCAGATTTTATCCTGTGAGCTCTCCTTTCCTTAGGGTTTAGGTTTTTTGGGCAAGTTCCATGATGCAGGAGGTAAATCAATTTTCCATACCAAGATTCTTGCAATAGGGGAAGTATAAATCTTCACTACACCATAATGCTAATTAATTCTCCCACTCGGGGTCTTCATTTATTCGATCTTGGGCTTCTGTGGCCAGTTTACATAATCCTTGTCCCTTTACTAATTTGGCAGGTTTTATATCTAGATCAAATTCCTAGACAACTTCCATCCAATTTCCCCTTCTTTCCCCCATCTCATGTTGAGTGAATAGGGATCGGACTGCAGGATGAGGCACGATGACTTTGGTGTGATTTTTTAGGATGTAAGATTTGAAATGTTTTACTGCTTTGTACACCGCATAATCTTGTTTGTCTATAGTAGGGTAGTTCAATTTGGCTCCTTGGAGATTAGTGCTCATAAATTATATCGGTGCCTCATTGTTATCATCATCCTTCTAAGTCAATACTGTAGCTAAGGATTGGTCAGAGGAAAAAGTATAGAGGAAAACATCTTTACTAAAGTTGAGACTTCGCAACATCAGAGCTTGAGATATTGCAGTGTTGATATTGTTGAAAGCATCTTTTCGCTCGTCGGCCCACTTAAAAATATGCATCCTTGCGAATCATTGTTTGTAAGAGTTCGACAGTTTCAGCGAAATTGGGCGTGAACTTTCTCACAAAATTAATTTTCCCAAAGAAGGATTGCATAGCCTTTTTGTTATGGGGTAAGGGAAGCTGAGTTATTGCCTTTATTTGTTTTGGATCTATACGAATTCCTACTTGAGATATAATATGACCTAGTAGTTTCCCTTCCTCGACACCAAAGATAGTTTTCTTAGGGTTTAAAGATAATCCATATTTCCTACACCTTTCAAAAATATGGGTTAGATGTTGGATGTGGTCTTCTATGTTCTTTGAATACACAGTCATGTCGTCCAAATATACTACTACACATTTGTTAATCAATCCTCGAAAAGCTACGTCCATGGATCTTTGGAAGGTTGCTCCTGCATTAATCAACCCAAAGGGCATGTGTTTACAAGCAAAAGTTCCCCACTTGGTTCGAAAGGTAGTTTTCAATCGGTCTTCCTCTAAAACTAGAACCTGATTATAACCTGAGAAACCATCTAGAAGGGAGAAAATTTCAGAACCCGACACTATCTACAAGAGTTGTTCCATGGGTGGGACTGGGTAGTTATGATTTTCTAATGCTCTGTTAAGGTTTCTGAAATCTATGCACAGGCGGATCTCCCCAGACTTTTTCCTGACATTAACCAAATTTGCTACCCAGGCAGATTGTCTAACCTGAAAGACAATCTTAGAATCTAGTAATTTCTTTAACTCTTGATACATCAAGGGTTCCAGAGATGGATGGTACTTCCTGAGATTTTGTTGGAAGGGTTTTACTCCATATTTTAACGGGATTGTCTATTGGATAATGCCATTGTCATAAGTTTTCAATTCTTGGTAGGACCATGCAAAGACATATTGATATTCTCTAAAATGTTTGAGATAAGCTTTCATGTCTTCTTTAGACATTGTTTTACCTAGATTAACATTCTTAGGGTTTTCCGGGGTTCCTAGGTTTATAGTCTCGTATATGCGACATGAACTCCATGTCTTTGTGTTCTTTGACCCTTTAAATATTTCCCTTGGGTTGAAAAGGTTCTCCAAATTGGGTACCCCTTTTGGTATCATGTGAAACCTTGGTTTATTATTAGAGTGATATGTTCCTCCCTTATGTTCGTGGAAATCAGTTTCTGCCAGTTTCTCTTGGAATGCCTCATCATCAATAGCCAAATCTTTAAAATTCTCTTGATTAGTTAGAAAATCCACAATCTCTTCATCTCCTTCAAAAACCTTCCAATTAGAAATATTGTTGGGTACTGACAGTTTTTAGAGTAGTTCCACAGTGAACCTAGAGGCTTCATAGTCTTGTAAAGGGGATAACCTCGAGGATACAGTGGCTACAGAATCAGCAAGAGTATTATTTATTGTGGGAATGACAGTAATATTGAAGGCCTCAAAATGTTCTATTAGTCTATGCACCTCTTGTTGGTAATTTCTCAAGTGGGGTGAATTGCAATGGATAGTATTCCTCACTTGGCTAATGATAATTTCAGAGTCCCAAAAAACTTTCAATTCTTTAATGTTTAAGTCTATGGCTTTCTTCAGTCCCTAAACTAGAGCTTCATACTCAGTAGTGTTATTGGTGCATTCAAATTCTAGTTTGCCAAACAGGAAATTTCGCTTCCCTTTCGTGTCAATGAGGATACATCTTGCTCCTGACCCATATTGTGATTTAGACCCATCAAAGTACATCGTCCAAACTTGTGAGCGAAATTTAGCAACTTCTCGAGGCCTAGTTATTTTCTCATCTACATATACCTTGTCTATTGTTTCCAATAGAGGTTCCTGACAGAAGATGCTTTCTTCTACCGCTTCCAGTAGATTCACTTGAAAATTCATTTCGAAGTTTTGAGTGATATGTACATCAAATGAAAGAGGAGCGAAATTGCTGAAATCAAAATTACAAGAGCAGTTTCCTAGCACGGGGAAATATGTCGATGATGGTTCATTAAAGGCTTCTAAATCGGTGATTAAATGTTTGAGATATCTTTCCCTATCAATCCTAATCATGTTGGTATGTCCCTTTAGTGCAACCAAAGGTGAGCCCAGTCCATGCTAAAGTATCCATTCAACTTCTCGAACCAATCTCAACTAAGTAGCAGTCCATAAGATTTTGAGATATCTACTAAAATTATGCCAATCACTTGCACAAATTTCAGGTGGGTAGCCATTCTGATCATGACATCCTTAAGTTCCCTAATAAAGTTTACCTGAGTTATGTCTAGTTGTATAACATGTTTATCACTTTTGAGTGGAATTGTGTTCCATTTCTTGTAGATTGACAATGACATGACATTGGAGGATTCCCCTGAATCGACTAAACAATTAAGCATGTTTATGTTGAAGACTTCAAACGTTAAAAGGAAAGGTGGGACAAAAGGATTTCCTCTCTTGTCCAAAGAGCAAGCGTTTACATTTGGTTTGTTATTTAAATATGTGGGAGGTGGGACTTCACCTAGATCAGTGCTTTTTATAGGGGCTTCTATTGACTTTAAGTCTTGCAACAAAAAATCCTTTTGCTGGAGAATTCTGCACATATCCATGACCAACACATTAGCCTTCAACTTCTTTAATTATTTTACTATGTTGTAGTCCAGCTTGGGTGACTCCCGTGTATGTATGTTGATTGGATTTCTTTGGGAGACACAAGGTGCTTTCGAGTGATCCGATGTTTGTTTTCCTCTCAAAGATTGGAGAGTGATAAGTTCATTTGAGACTGGTTGACCCTTACTTCACGTTTGCACCACCAAAATCTCAGCGGGTGGTTCTTGGACTTCAAATACATCATCGAGAGGCATTGGAAATTCAAGATCCCATAACAACATGGTTGTTACTTTCGGCAGCTCAACTTCCTCCTGATCAACAATGTTCATCGTTGAGCCGCTTGATTGTTCGGTAAGAGAAACTTCGTCTAGGAACCAATTGGCCATAAAAATCATAGGTGCACCCATTGGGGACAGTCTCTTTTAGAATGTTTCTCTTGATGGTACGTAAAAAAAGAGTCTAATGCTACATTACCCAGGTTGATGTTTAAGTTGGTTAGGGGAGGTTCAATCGCTTTCAAAGGTGGGTTTCTTTTAAGAAAGGGTTTATAGGGCCTTTTACCTTGGTTTCATTCCCGACAATTCTTTTAATGTCTAAGATTTCATTCAACAGTTTCTTTATCATCCATTGTAGGTCTTCTATGTCCCCACTTCTCTTTTTGGGACCTTCTTCTGTTTGTTTTCTTGGGGTTCTAGTCAACAAAATCCCTCTCCTAGGTGGAGGTTGAACTTCCTTCTTAACTAGTGAAACCTGGCCTTCTTTGCGTCCCTTTATTTGGAATTCAATCGCTTTGGCTTTCTCGAAATTTTCAGCTAGGGTATGTTTGGCAGCCCTTTTCACAAACATGGAAATGGAAGCAAGGAGAGCATTAGCATATACCTCAATTTGCAACTCCTGAGTAGCTTTAGCTTCGGGCTGAAATTTGTTCAGGATAGTGGTAAACTATTGATTGAAGTCTTTAAGCTTCTCTTTTCAACTCATGGTAGTAGCGAATAATTCAACCATTAAAGCTCCTATGGTGGTTTCTTCTGCAAATTTTTCTAAGAAATCATTTGGAAACTTTGTCCAACTAGTTATGGACCCAACAGGCAAGTTAAAATACCAAGTCGAGGTTGAATTCTCAAAGGTATATAGGAAAATTTTACACATCACATCCTCATGTTTTACATTCATTAGTCTTATAGCTAGTATGAACTTTTTAATATAGTCTTCAGGCAATCAAGAGGTTTCAGGGTTGAATTTGGGAAGTAATGTTTCTAGATGTCGAGGGAGGTTATGTACCCATCCTAGGATTTCCAGAGCATCTCTGGCCAACCAAGGTTGATTATTTTGAGGTGGATTTCCCCTTTCTTCATTATTATCATTATTATCCTCCAATGTATTCTGATTCTAAAGTTGAGCGATCCAATTTAAACCCTTCCTTGTCAGATTCAAAATTTTCAAGCTCATAGTAGTTACCAACTGGTGTTTTGGGGATCAGATTATGGGTTGTTCGATCTCAATGATGGAAAAATCTATCAGGTATTCTACTGTGTGAACAAAAACCTGCTCAAGAGTATAAATGACTAGTCTTCTTACTTGTTTTCTACAAGGAAGTAACGGGGCTAAGGGTAACGATCCAATTTTTTGAGCGTAATCTCTTGTGATTCTTCTGGATTGGTTCAACTCCTCATGGGGAAGAGCGTAAGGTATTTCATGGAATAGGTGTTCTACTTCCTCGTGTTGGGGTGAGTTACTCATTTCGGGAGTAATCTATGTATATGGGTAGTCTTGAGAATGACTAGCCATGCATGTGGGATGTTTTGAATATGTAGGCTATGTGAAATATATTATCAAGAATATCGTTATCCATTCATTCATTTGGGCCCTCCTTCTAGCACCAATTATGTTGAGGGGCCCAAGATCCCTTTAACTCAACAGTAGGAACCAAACCCGCCTTAGAGGCCCAATTAGACTCTGCAGCATTTGATGGGTGGAAAGGTTCTCCAGATCTTTCAATCTAGCTAATTTATCGAAGGGATTTACTTAGTGATTGACAGGATATCTTTCTATGAAAGTTCCTCCTTCAGATTAAATGTTCTATTTTTGTCTTTTCTTTTATTAGATGATTTTGATAAAGTAAGGTATGATGGTATAAACCAACTGATAGAAGGGATTTAACTATTGAAGAAGTTTGAGCCTAGGATAACCCTCGTGCTCTAGCATGCAAACAAATATTCACACCTATTACAAGTCTAGTAATAATACATTAACTTGTTGGTATTTCAACAATGACTGAGATACAATTTTTGAAAGAAAATATGCATGCAATAAGATGAGTGCAAAAAAAATAGTTTCCTTAGCTCTACCATCAATCACACATTAACACAATGATTTTATTTCCATCATTAAGAATAAAAGAACTGTTAAAATATTGAAACATATAGCTTATCAATATATTCAGAAACTCTTACTCGTTACAGCATCAACTACTAAAAAAAAAAGTTGGAAGTAGTTCCTCCTCAATCCAATCACATAACGTCTTTGATGAAAAAAAAAATTTGTCTCTAGTTCAAAACAAAATTTCTCAATTAAGGCTACTCAGAAATAATTCTTTACAATTCTCAAAAAGAGGGTCTTTTCCCCAAAACCATCGACCCCTTCTAAAAGGTCAATCCTCCTATTTATAAAGAATCGCTCACTAAAAATAGTTGCTACAAGTTTGTGTTAAGTAAAACAAAAGATTTCCACATGGTGCTTGATCTCTTTGTTCTCGAAAAATCACCTTGCGGTTCTACTAGATTGGATGACTCTTCTCTTATTCTAACCACTTGACAAAGAGATCCCCACATGTGTTAGCATATGAGAATATGTGTTGGTCCATCAACTCTGAAAGGGTTTCCTTCACTTATATTGCTCATTCTCTATATTTGGCGACTTTTGCACTTAAATGATGCAGAACTGCACGAGCCTTGATCGGATGTTCCAAAAAATTATGTATTTGACCCGGTGTCATGCTTGTCACCTATATGATCTCCACTCCCCATGCTGACTCATGTTCTGCATGTCGTTTGACTATGTCATGCAAGTCGACAAAGTCTTTGGGTGAGCTGAACTCTAGGAGGCCAATGTCTTTCATCTCCTTATTGATATTTTCCCATCTTCTTTCACACTCGGACCACCTCTTTTGTATTTCTTGTTGAGGTTCATGTGCCATACTTACCCAGTATTCGGTTGCTTTCCTGATCTGGGAGATGTTATTATCCATTAGCACTCAAATTCCATGCTCCTCTGCGTCTCAGCCCTTCTGTATTGTGCTAATGTAATCGATTTGTTCTATAGCTTGGTATGTCTTTTCATACCATCTCTCGACGTCCTTATAGGTTGTCAGTGCCATAAGGGTATCCTTTTGATATTTGACTACACATGCAGTGAAAATATGTCTTTCACTCATGAACTTTGCAAATGCATCTTGGAACTCACTCTTCAGAAAAATTGTGGCCTGCGTTGAGTCTTGGTAATATTTTTCCAAATGGTGCAGATGGTCGAGCTCCTTCTATGCGGCAGCCAGTTCCTTTTCATATATATTTTCTTGATCTAGTGTGGCATCAATGATAGCCATCCTTGTGCCAATGAGCTCATATGTCTTCGTGTTTTTTGTGCTAAGAAGCTTCTCTTCCATGGTGATGAGAATCGAGTTATTCAGCATGAGTATTCTTTTCTTGGTGGTCCTCCTCATGATGGCTTTCCTCTTCTTGTCGTAAGTGATCTCATGTATATCAGCAACCTCATCAACTAGATCAGGGATTTGTTGTTCTCCCTAGGTCAGAGTGTTAACCAAGCTTCCTATCGTATTTATTTTCTTTAGAACCGGCTCTTGTACTTCTTTTCCAGGGGAAACTTCCATATGTTACAATGGCTCAACCTCCATCTAGTGTTCATCAGTTGGTGAGGTATCAACCAAAATTGAAGGGACAGTGACTGAATCAATACTTACTTGGTGATCATTTGTTGAGGTGTCGCTCTTTGGCTGTTGCAATTAATCTTTTTGTCCACCTGAACCTATCTCATCCATGGAACTATCTTTCTAGGTCCCCGATAGGTAGAGAAGTTCATTGTCTAAGATACTTTCGGCCTCATGCCCCCCCTGTCTCCTTCTCATCTGTAATTGGTATCGGATTTATAAGTGAGACCTCTGAACTCTCTTCATCATCATAGATGGTTATTAGATCAAACAGGATATTAGGCATACACATTTAAACTAGTGTTCTTGGAATCTCATATTAGGTTGGAATGGTCATCGGCGATTTGGCCTGTGGTGATGGAACTCTGGGATTTTCCAGACTGGTGGTTTCCTCCAGTTGTGTTGAATCTGATTCATTTAGCTCCTCTCTGATTTTGATTGGGTCGGTTGGGGTGATCCTCATCATTTCTACTAGTTGAGGATCATTCTCTAGCTTCTCAATGACTCTTTGGGCTCCTTCTAGTAATAGCATCCCCCTCCTTTGTGACTTTGTGGCTTTTGTTGCTCTATTTTCTTCTCTAACCCTGAGAGCTTCTTGAGCTGTCTATTCTATCGTTTCGAATTGCTCATCCATACTCATAGATTTGAACCTAGTCATGTTCTGGTTAGATTTTCTCTGTAGTACTTCTTCCCAGTCCTGAGCACATTCTGTAAAGATCTCATCTTCAAACTTGTCATGTCCATATGGCCAATAGGAAGAGACTTGTGATGCATGCTAGAGAACTAGGCCTTTATTGTCATGTTTACGGAATCAGCCCGTTAGGAACCTGTATTCTAGTTGGATTAAACCCTCTTGTTTAGCTTGTGCAATGTCCTTTACTATGCAAAACCCTACATGGAAACCATAGGGTATGAATGCTCATTTATTTTCCTTGACCAAAGTGGTGGTATAACCCTACAGGATGGTCTGGTAATAGATTTCTCCTACAATGAGTCGGTCTGGGACATGAGAAAGGAGTAAATGTGGTGTGTCGGTAGCCCCGAACACCCTAATATAGGTTGTGGTTTCGTCTAGGTACCAGTGGCCTACTTTTGAAATTGTTTTCTTGTGCACTATAGACAGTCTTAGGTGTTCTTTTTTGAAAATAATGAAATGAATCTGAGCAATGAATTCA
The DNA here is from genome assembly GCA_900067695.1 of Picea abies. Taxonomy (NCBI): domain Eukaryota; kingdom Viridiplantae; phylum Streptophyta; class Pinopsida; order Pinales; family Pinaceae; genus Picea; species Picea abies. The sequence continues at coordinate 10,159 of CBVK0101487527.1, forward strand.
TCGCAAATGAGAGAATAATATTTCTTGTACCTATTTTCCCACAAGATGTTGAAGTAAACATGTACAGGTAGTGCGGCGACGTGTTATCTCAGATTCATGTCGATGAAGACATTCCTTGCACAAATCACATCTAGAAGATATGAGGCCATGTGAAAAGTGGGCGCTTCTCCCTCCTTTGGTGATTAAGCCTGCAATATACCGGTGCTCAATTGCTTGGAGATGATTTCTCCCTAGTTAAAACTACTCTCGGAAATAGCCACTGTGTATGTCAAGTGTTGGCCCTCGACCAAGTTTTGAGGAATACTTGGTCATAGTTGACCGTTTGGTACTTCGACTACCTATCGAAGACGGAGCGCATAGAGAAGCCGAGATCGCGGGATCTCGCCACCTTTTGTGGAACCTTTTTGGGTTTTTTTGGGAATATTGTAATGGGAAAGGGATGTCGGCCATTGTTTAGGCCTTTTTCTATGTATAAATAGAGGTCTAGGCCATGTAAGAAGAGGCCCTGTCTAGTCGATGGCTTAGTGCATAAGTTGGATCTATGTGATCAGAAGTCTATGTGACTGTAAGAGATTTGTGCATGATGTACTCTGTGCATGTTGTAATAGTGTTGAGTGCACAGAGTGTGAGAAGGATTAGTGCTTGGATCTATTCAGGGAAAGAGGATCTAGCAAGTTGTGCAAATCTCTTGTCCTTTGTAGGGTAAGGGTCATTGAAGTTTTGTGTTGTAACTGCTTGACCAAGATAATATAAAGAAGACTTTGTGGACGTAGCCCCAGGGTGGGGGTGAACCACGGTAACTCGGTGTATTGTGTTGATGTGTTTGTCTCTCTCTTGCTAAGTGATCTGATATGTTTAGATAGATTTATTGATGCTTTGTGCTTATGGGATATGAATGCATGATAGATGTGATACATAAGATGCTAAGTGCTTAATCTATTAAGTATAACATGTTTATCATTGTTAAGTGCTAGATCTGAGTAATTACTGCGGTGCTCTGTGCTTTCTGCGAAGTGTATTAATTAATGTATGTTACGAAATAATTGATGCTAAGTGCACTGTAAGCAAGATAATCACAGATCTGTGTCCCAGCTAAGGTTGCAGACACCTGAGTCCTGCAACCACCCCTGCCTCTACCTCGGGTGAGACTTCATCTACTTTGCAGGTGTTTTCGAAAGGGTCGGTAGTTAGGGATTTCTTGGTGTGCTCTTGAGAATTGAACCCTGGTTCTATCCCTGTGCCAACATCAGAGGAATCCATGCCTCTGAGAACTTTGTGCAATCTTTTTCCCCGTATAATTGGAAAATTAGAGCCATTAAGTAGATATATGGCTCCCTCAAGTTTGTTGTCTCGCACCAGTCGTTGCAATGGTTGGTAAAATTCTTGTCTTCCTTCCACCAAGAGGCCATTAATCAGTTGGTGTCATGGAATTCATAGAACTTCACCATGAAGTATGTGTTCAACCGCTCCTTCAGGTCCCTGATCTTGTAATATTTCTGGACCTCTGTCGAGAGAAAAACTCTGACACATCTGCCATTCTCATCATTGATTAGGAACTTTTGTGCATCTGTATGAACGATTATCCAACTTAGAGTCTCAATGTGGGGTAAGACTGGAGTTCAACGAGCTACCATATGCAAGCATGATCATCGGGTATTCGAAAAAACCTAGTTGTTGAGCACCCTTACATCCAGGTCGTTGTGGGGGATAAACTCTGGGTAATATTCTCAGTTAATTATGTTGAACAAATATCCCCATTGTGGGAGAATTATATTTGATCCAGTGGTTGCTTCTGTATTTCCAAAAGTAGGGGGTGGAGTGAATTCCTTCTTAGTCGATGTTTTGATGACTGGTTGCACTCTTGGAGAAAATTCCAACTGCCTCAAAACGTCGAGAGAATATCCTTCACCAATCTCTGCTTCCTTAAATTTGGTGCCCTTCACGACTGTCTGGTCGTTGGCTTCCTTGGAGGTGTTTTTTCCTGCAGAGAGAACATCGTTAGACACCGTGTTGTAGATAGAATGTTGATACATAAAAATGCAACTGTCGAAATGATAAAATTAACCCATACCTCTTCTTTTCCCTAACTTAACCTAGTTTTTTTTAATTTCTGAGAATCAAACATAACTCTTGAGACACTCTCTCTGCTTCTTCGACAACTCTAGAAATGAGAAACTTGTGTGCAGAATGTAGGTGTTTGAGGTTGTATTAGTGATTTTAAATAGGGAGAATACTTACCTTGTCACATCAGTTCTTCACTCCGGGGTGTGAGTGCGATTCTACAAAATCTATCGCCAGATCCGCATCATGTTCAAGATTAAATGAAATTGTAGGTTGGTGGCGCAAGCACAAGCTATAATGTGGTTCATCGATGATTTCAAATTCTCGTTGTTAGATCGGTGAACAGGGTAGCAACGTATGTGGAGCGAAACATTAATTGGCATAACTCAATATTTTTTTGTGTTGAAAATGTTCCATCACCGCTAATTTAACGAGTGGATCGGGAGTCGACGATTTTCTTTAAACAATGTTTGTTGATACCTCTTGGAAAAAACCTCGAAGCTGATCCATCTTGTCATACAACGCTGATGTGGAAAAGCTGAATTGGAAGTGTGACTAGTGTTGGATTACTAAGAGGGGGGGTGAATCAGTAATAGAGCAATTCAATCCTTTTTAACCACAATATGCAAGTGTTACATCAATGTAGCATTATCATCCAATAGTTGCAGAGTAAATAAACAATGAACAAATGAGAAATCATACACATACACAATACACTAGTGTTTTTACGTGGAAACCCAAAGCGGGAGAAAACCACAGAATTATTTTTCTTATATGTTTTTAAGAATTACATTCATTGGAAGCACCAACTTCCTTTTTTTTCAAGTTGTAACTGGAAGGAGGCTCCAACCCCCTAATTTCTCAGGCTACAACCTGAGGGAAGCTCCAACTCCCCAATTATCTGGCTACAACCAAAATAAGGCTACAACCCACTATGTTCTCCAACTACAATCGGAAGGTGGCTACAACCACCTTTCCTTTCCCTGATGTAGAAGTAGAATGATGGAACCACTGTCACGCTATCACTATGAGATATACTGATTTAAACTTCTATCAATCAACCTGCACCAAACAACCTGTACCAATAACTTGAACCATGCATCAACCTGTACCTCAACCTGTAATCAACCTGTACCATAAACAAGTGCATCAAGCATGCATCAACCTATACCAAACAACCTTGTACCATAAGCAAGTGCATCAACCATGCACCAACCTTTACCTCAATCTGTACCATGAACAAGTGCATCAACCATGCACCAAACCTGTACAAATAACATGTCACAACAACCTATCCAAACAACCTATCACAACAACCTGCCTCATCAATTTTATCAACCAGATCAGATCTACTCACCAAGATCAATCACCAAGACAACTCTCAAAGATGTGCATCAACCAAGCATAACACAACAACTCATAATCATCACCAAGATCAATATGTGCTTCTAATAATATACCAATACAAGTATGCTACATCATCCATTAACCATGTGTCAACAATATTAATAACAAGTGCATCCAACCATGTACCAAGTATGTACCAATCATGTATAAACTACTCATCAACTATGACTCATCAAGATGTATGTTGGCACAGGGGTAGACCCAAGGTTCAATGATTCAACAGCGCACCAACAAAGCACTAACTACCGACCCTTTCGACAACACCTGCGAAGTAGATGAAGTCTCACCTGAGGTAGAGGCCAGGGGGGTTATAGGACTCAGGTGTCTATAACCAAGCTGGCACACAGATCTGTGATTACAAAACTTCGCAAGGTACTTAGGAACAATATATATTAATTCATTCACATCGCAGATCAAACCCTAAGTATAGTTCAGCGTAGTAATAATGACAAAATACACATCTCACTTAGCATCATAATTTATATCTGACACATTCAACATATACAAAGCATTAAACATTCATGGATCTATATATCATTCATCACATTCAATGCACTAAGCAAATTCATGGTATAAACATTACAGCACAAAGAAAACCATCAACACAAGATTTACGTGGTGCACCCCAGTGTGGGGCTATGTCCACCAACGACTTCTTCTTCTTTATTAGTCTTCAATCTCTTACATTCATCCTCTCATGTACACTAAGCCATAGAGCCAAGCTTCGCACTGGACAGGTGATCTGCGCACTAAGCGTCGGATCCACCTTCCCAAAATCAGGTCAAGGCACAGAGCCAACTTCTCTCTCAAGCACAGAGCCCTACATACATGTTCTTTTGCACAAAGAAACTCAGAACTACTTGCCTCTTGCACTTAGCCACTTATGCACTTAGCTACATACTACATTTCTAGCACTAAGTACACCCCCATTTTCTACATTACATTCCTTCCTATATATACTTTTACATCCCTTACAACAAGGCCAAATCATGGGTAAAACCATGGGTCGACATCCCAAAACCCTAATGAACCCCATGTTGGGTCCAAAAAATAAGTAATATCCTGTGATCTCAGCTCCACCTACGCGCTCCATCTTCGACCAGCCTGTCGAAGTCCAAAAGAGGTAAAACCCAACCAATGTTTCCTCAAAACTTGGTCGAGAGCCAATAGGCCCCCAACACTCACATGTGACTCGTCCCGAGTCACTCAAATATAGGAAACACTGCTTTGAAGGCCTCAATCTTAGCTCAACCTGCCTTGACCTGTTGCTTCGCCTGAGCCTCCTACTCAGTGAGATCCTGGAGTACTTGCTCAGTAACAGGCCCCTCCAGGTGTTGTTCCACTATCGCAACCACTTGGTCTAGATGTGAGCCTTGTCCTTCAATCTCTTCAAACACCATGTAGGCTTCATCCTGCACCGGTTGTAGCCTCTATGTGACCAACATGAATCTGCCCTAGATGGTAGTAATTTGTTGTTGGGTCACGCATTTTTCTTGTGATCTCTTCATTCTCTCGACCGTATTGAGTGACTTCATCTACACTTGAACTGTCAGTGTCTGTCGTTGCACCTTTTGTAGTTGCGCTTCCAACTTCCTAAGCTTTGGATCTTCCGTGAGGTGTTCATAATTCTACGCACTTATGTTTCTTAACTGGTTGCATTCTGAGGTGAGGGCCCTAATCCTTCCTACTGTGCTCTTAGTGGCTTCTTCCCTCTGATCGTGCACTTCCTGCGGAGTGCTTGGTACTACCTGGATCTCCAACTTTCTTACCCTTTCTTGAAGCTGTTGAATGGCCTATGTGAGGTTCATTACTTGAACCTCGATTGCCTCATGTTCCTCCTGTGTCAAGCCTGGCATAGATTGAAGTGATTTTATCACCACTTCTCCGACTGCAGTCTTCTCTGTGAGCAGTTGATCCTTTTCCCTCTGTATATTTGCCTTGTCTTCCTCAAGCATCGCCCAAAACTCATATTTCTTGTTTTCATAAGTGTTATAACCCTAAATTGCACCATCCATGCTTACCTGGCATCAGGCCAACTCATTGCCCTTCATTGCCCAAAGCCATGCTTAACAGACTCTTCAAAAACCTCCTAAAACAAGCAACCCGCACCCTAACCCACTGTTGGGTGCGTTGGAATGTTAGCAGGCCTTCTGCTGTACGCGTTGGAACGCGGTCTGACCCACTACAGCGAGCGTTTACCTAACAAAGAAAAAAATCAGGAAAGTTTCTGCCGGGACGAAAAGCTTTGGGTCAGTTAACTGGAACTCCCAACCATGCATGGCCGAGAGTTCGTCTAAAACCCTAGCTCCTTATAGCCTATAAAAGAAGGGGTAGGGGTACTATTCAAAGGGGAAAAAATCATAGCAAAGAAACTCTGCCCAATTGCCGAATCTGTTTTGTCCCAACCCTTTAGCCTTTCCTCAAGCTTTAGGAGAATTCAAGCAAATTAGTTGGAGGACAAAGAAGAGGAGGATCCCAGGATCAGGATTGAGGAACGGTGGTCGGTCTCTATAATCATTGTAAGTTGATTCATGTTGAGATTAATAAAAAGATACTTTTCCCGTCCCAAACACATGAGTCTTGTATGTTTTATTTGATTTGTGTTTAATCTCTAATCCTCTAGTAGAACAATAGCATGCATGTGTAGTTTTTTCTTGATTGCAGGATCGCTTTTTGGAAGGAGCAGCAGAAGCAAGGAGATAAAGCTCAACAGAGGATCTACACCAACCGTCGATAAAAAGGTTAGTTGATTCTTCCCATGTGTGCATGTGAAAAAGGGTTTTAGATTCGCAAGTTTAAGCCCTAGCTTGTTAGTCCGTAGGGTAGAATACCCCACAACAGAATTGGTGACTCCACTGGGGACATTTTACTCTTAGGGTTTCCGGATTTCATTAGAGGTTCTTGGGTAGTTCAAAGAAGTTTAGTTTTATGTTTCTTTGTTGTTTTTGTTTTCTGTTAGGTCAAAAAGCTAGCAGGGAACCTGGTTATCAATACCAGTTTTTCCTTGGCTGTTGCTTGACATTGATTCTCGGGACACACAAAGGTACACACGGCCTGCAGAAGGCCTGCACGCGTGTGAATCGTGCCCTAACCTTCTACAGCCCACGTTTGAACGCCTGTTGTAGTGGTTTTAGTAGCGTGTAGAGCCCAGGAAGCTTAAGAGGCAGTCTCCTCTTCCCTGTCAGGAGTTTACCTTCTCAAGGGGCTTTCTGGATCCTGTCTGGGTCTTGATTGGTTTATTGTCTTGTTCTTCAGTCTACCTTATTGTTTTGGTTATTCTTAGCATTGGTTTTCTTTTTGCAAATTTTCCTTTTCTGTTGAAGTAATAGCATCCAAGCCTTTTAGAGATCCTGGTTGTCAATACCAGAGGCCTTTTTCAGGTCTGGACTGCCTGTGTGTTGCTTTATCTTGACTTTTCCCATCCCGAACACATGAGTCTTGTATGTTTTATTTGATTTGTGTTTAATCTCTAATCCTCTAGTAGAACAATAGCATGCATGTGTAGTTTTGTCTTGATTGTAGGATCGCTTTTTGGAAGGAGCAGCAGAAGCAAGGAGATAAAGCTCAACGGAGGATCTACACCAACTGTCGATAAAAAAGTTAGTTGATTCTTCCCATGTGTGCATGTGAAAAAGGGTTTTAGATTCGG
>CBVK0101487529.1:0-17122 GCA_900067695.1 Picea abies
AATGAGTACATCAATAAAAAATAACATACTAACCTTGCAAGTTCAAAATCCGAGCTATGTAGATCGAGAATTGGATTTGTTCAACCGGTGGGTGACGGAAAAATAAACAGCTCAAACAAAAGCCAAGAACAGTATCGCAACTATAGCAATTGTGTCGCAAAGTCTCTTAAAGTCACGTCTATATAGATAAAATAGTCAACTAGCCGTTAACACCGACCAATGAGATAGGAAAAATTTGTGTCGCTATTGCCACGAAAGTTAGTCGCTATAGCGACGAAAATCCGGACTAGATTTAAATAAGATTTTCGTTGATATTGCGATGAACTTTCATGGCAATATCGACAAAAATCCCACCCTATTTAAAAAAAATATGAAACTAGTTGAAGCGCGGAAAATTTTCGTGGAATAATCTGCCCATATGTAGTAGTGAGTGATCAAAAGACAGACAAAGCTGATGAGAATGTTGCTCTTGTGGAAAAGAGCAAGAAGAAAGGAAGTTTTGGAAGGGACTTGAGTAAAGTCAGATGCTTTTGTTGTAACCAGTTGGGGCACCTTACCTCTCAATGTCCTGAGAGGAAGAAGAAGAAGAAGGAGTCAGAGGGGCCTGAGACAGCTGCTACAACAACCATAGAGGACTTTGCTTCAAAGTTCGATAGGGAATTTTCTTTGGTTACCCTAGTTTCCAGTGTCGACAGCGGAGGATTTGGAGGTGATGTCGGATGGATTATGGATAGCGGAACCTCTAACCACATGACGGGAATCTGGCGAGTATTCCTAGACTTGATAGAGATTGGTCCTGACCAACAGGTGGTAAATGAAGGTGGTATGGCGAGAGCTGTACGTGGAGTTGGGAATGTCAGATTCCAACTCGAGTTTGGGGGACTCTTGGAGATTGATGGAGTTCTCTTTGTTCCAGGGTTGAGTGTTAACTTTCTCTCAGTCTCAGCCTTGGAGGATGTAGGATATTGTGTATTGTTCAAGAGGGAATATGTCTTTATCTACAGAGAGGGAGTGGATCCGGTAGAGTTGCAGTTGATCGGTAACCGGGTGGATAGGTTGTATATGTTGAGAGGACAACCTATGATGTGTGATTCAGCGTCAGATGAGGAGCGTGAGGAGGCTTCTAAGACTACGGTGGTGCCAAGGTATCAATCTTTCATTCCGAGAGAAGAGAGCGAGTCTCTTCTGAGCACTGGCAGAAGGCTCAGCCAGGTTGATCGAACCAATGCTCAAGATGAAGTGAACTCAGGGTTCCGGGAGGTTGCCAAGAGAAGATCTTCTAGTTTGAGTTTTGTGCAGGTGTTGCGGATGGCTCTAGGTTCAGAGGGAGCTCCTATAGAGCACAATATGATGGAACCAAATGATGGAGATGGCAGGGAGTACATCCCTCGTTAAGAGGGAGTGTTGAAATATAACAAGGGATGTCCTCATTCATGTTTTTGTGTTTTGTCATGGGGAGGACATAAAGTCATAATTCCTAGATATGTTTTATTTATAAAGTGACTTTTTAAATAAAGTGCTTTTATAAAGTAAATGTACTTTATAACTTAAAGTGATTTTAAGTTTTGGGACCCAAAAAGTATTTAATGAGCATTTATTACTTATTTTGTAATTAATGAGGAGCATTAAATATGAGCCCTTAGATTAGACTTATGATAGCCATTAGATTGAGTTGGTTATGTAAGTTAGGGNNGTTTCTTGGGAAAAGAGAAAAGTACATATACATGCTTAGGGATGTGAGAAGAACACACCGGAGAAGATGAGAGGAGTTGAGTTAGAGAGATTTTCAGAGTAGGCTTGAGAGAGGAAAGTGAGTAGCTTGAGAGGGCACATTTCCCAAGGAGAAAAAGGGCACAAATCCCAAGGCAATTTTATGTCTGTAGTGTTGTTCCATTTTTCTGTTGTTGGGCCATACTGTACGGATCCGTATAGTCCGTACATCAGGAAGAAGGGCACAGTTTTCGAGGCAGGTGTTTGGCACGAAAATCGAGGCATTTTATGGGTTTTTCTTGTTGTTGTTGGGCTGTATTGTGTAGGTCGTACAGTACTTTGTTGGGCATGTTTTCCAAGGCACAAATTTGGAGAGGCTGTACAGCTGTATGGACTTGGGCACATTTTTCAAGGCAGAATTTTTGGGACTCTTTGTTGGTGCTGTGAGGTATTTTTCCTTGGCTGGAAATTGTTAATTTGTTGTTGTAATACACTTTCCTGAAGATAATTAATAAATCTCTCTCTCTCTCATTGGGTTTCCCCGCATTGGGGTTTTCCCTGGCATTTGCCTAAATTTCTGTGAGTTATGGGTTGTTGTCCATTGTGTATTTCCACTGCATATTTTTCTTAACAATGTGTATTTCTGCTTATGGAAATTTCTGAATGTGGATATGCATTTCTGAAATTCAAGAAGACAATTATCTCTAGGTTGCTAAGTGTTTGACTAAATGTGTGAATGAAATATTTCTGATTTTGTCATTAAAAATCTACAATTCTTAACCTTTTAGTATGAGTTGAGCATAGTTGCAAATCGTTCCTCAGATGGGGAGTTGGAGTGCAAGGGATGAACCATTCTATTAAGGTTTCATTTATTGTCTATTGATGATATCGTCAGACAAATGATTGTTAGAGATAAGAAGTTCTAGATGATTCAATATTTTATGTAGAAGTAGATCCTTACATCACGTTCCATTCTTACATCAGTATTCGAGATGGGAAATGCAAACATCTTAGCCCTATTTTAGTATTAGGTGGACTTTTCCAAGAGGAAAGTCTGAGTCTCGTGAATATTAAGGAAAAGTCACCTGACCACCATGGTGTGTACACTATAATTTATTACTAATATTCATCTTCTATGAATACATGGGCTCTTTTAGGATTTCATTTTTCATAAAGGCTTGAAAAATATACGTTAGCTTGTGATATTAATTTAGATGCTTCATGGTGAAGAATTGAGAGATAGCCTATTCGTTATTGAACTGAATAGGGAAAATCTCCCTAAGCTGGAGGATAAGGTCCTCTATCAACCAAAATTTATCACATGCAATAAAGTTTCAAATTCAAACCTAAATTGTTGTTATCTGTAAACAATTGGTAGTGTTGAAAGCTTAAGCATGGATCATATTATTTGTCTATATGAAAGAAAAAAGACCTCATCTATGTGAGAGACATTCTTTGTTTTGTTGGTTTCAGAAGCCACATAATAGTAGCATTTACTACATGGTATTCTCCTACTCATACAATTAATCCAGATATCTATAATCATCTCGAGAAATATTACAATAACTTGAAACTAATGACACACAACCCAACATGGAGGCTTCTTTTTTAGCTTGTGGATGAAATTTTTTGTAAGAAAGTGAAGTCTTATTTGAACATTTTTCCTTCGGTAAATCCCAAGAAACTAAATTGTTGTTACAATTCCACTGGTGAACAACTTCTAGAAGAGCTATGGTCTGAAATTTGTTGCTTTCCACAGGTTGATTGCAAGATTGTTAAAGATGTGAACGCTTTGGTTAACAAGGATTTGGTTTATATTGAAGAATTCCCAATGGCATCGCATGAATATGTCGATAAAATAGGGTTTGAAATTGAGCAACGAATTTTCAATAGTCTAATAGAGGAGAGGATTTGTTTTTTCCCTGTAAAATATTTATTTTTCTACCATTTTTTACATTTTTCAATCAAGTCACAAAAATTTTGTTTTCTATCTTCTTCCTCACAGTACTCTCTGCAACAACTCTAAGAAAAAATCAATTGTCTAAAATGTTACTAGGAAGAAGAACAATCAAATTTCCCTAGTAATCTATAAATATGTAGATTGGAGAACCTCATTTCAACAATTGAAAATTTTCTATTCAAGAAGATTGTAACTAAAAGTATGTTTACGATAATCTCTCTCTACCTTACTTCAGAAAGAGTTTGTTATAAGTTATTGTTTGTTTGAAACTATTTGAAATTGTATGATGGTGGCAACAATTTTTTTCTTCATAAATTTATTTTAGAATACGGGTGATATATTCTCAATATTTTTTTTTGGTGATTAATATATTATACATAGCAAAGTAATCAATAGTATATATCCTAGGACATCTACACTCTATTGTTATTAGATGGATGCATAATGTTTGTCGATACTACAGTCTAGAGACATTAACATGTTAATGTTGCCAAACAGACCCGTTTACTTCAAAAATAAAAGAATAAGGAGAAATTTATACTAACTTGCATGATAATTATAGAATTTGAGTCATTACTTGCAACAAATCATAATCTGAGAAACCAATTGTAAATATGAGATTATGAAGTTGGAGAAAAAATAGGCTAAATAGTGTTTTATGTGAAAACTACTATCAAAAGGTGCACTATTAAGGTTAAACATGAGACCCCTTTTTTTTCTACCACATTTTCCCTAGTAATCATTTTCCCCTCATACACTTCTTTCTTTACCTTTCTTATAAAATGTATAGTATTCTTACATCAGTGTACATTCTTCTCTATCAATGTAATGTATGCCTTAGGGTTAAGTTTATAACTACATTCTGTATTTGGTGGATCGTGAACTTCTCATTCATGTACATAATAGAAGTTTTATAGTGATAGACAATCTATGGGATTTTTTTATTCTTGAAATGAATGATACTAGAAATATTCACAGAGTGTTGGAGATTGAAAGTTTCACAAACCAAGGCACCCAGGTCGTTGGGGTCGGAATCTTCTCAGCCAAATGTTGTGGAAGGAAACAAGACACAAACACCATCACATATCACAATACCAATCTTGAACTAACAGATCATAGGAATTAGTGAGATAGGATGCAACTTCAATTCTTAGTTGTGTAATAAGAATGAATAGTGAAATGTCACATTCCTCATGAATATGTCCAAATATCCTTCAACCATTTCATGAAATGTTAGTGCAATGTCACATTGCTCACAATTATGTGACAAATTTGAGGATGATTCTCCTTGGAAGGAAGATAAAGGCTCCATGATGAATATGTTTTGGATAGAAGGAACCATATCCAACCATGTATGATATCCTCAAAGAATTATCTCCCAATATGTAATCAACTTACATCAATACAATTATTCAGATCTTGCATGTATTAGTAACTTTTTGAAATAAAAGGAAAATTAAGCATTGAGCTATTATGAATCTATACATATTGTTTTGCAAGTGTTCTTATCCTATGAGGAGTGATTGTTGTTGTGCCACCACAAGATAATACATGTTTGGAGGAGCTCAAGTATTTAGAATATGCCAATAGGAAGAATATTAGTTCGGTCCAAGTGGTGTGTGAATTGTTGACTTGAAAGATTGAGAGATTAGTTCAGGCTTGAAAGATTTGCAGGATTGAAATATTTTTCAAATATTTTGTTTCTGTGACCAACACTCATTCTGACATATGGGAAAAGGAGTCGGGGCATATCAACGAAATTAAGATTCCATTATCTTTAAAAATGGTCTCTTGTTTTCTTATTCTACTACATCTTCATTTATTTTGGGTTGTAGCTTGTTCAATGTTAAAAGTTTATTTATAAAAACCTCATCAAAATTTGTTGTTTTCTTTTTCTACAAGTACTTGGAGGTATATAGAATGGTGCAGAAGTGGCCATTATGCATTGAAGTGTCTTGTTATCCAAACCCAGGTCAAGCAATTATTACATATTTCCTTCACAACATCGCACTAAATCATGTCCTCCAAACTAAGAGAGAAGTTTATGGAAAGACTACAAATAATGAATCATATTATATTTCCCTTGTTGAAGGGATAAAAGCAACAAAGAAATATGGTGCAAATGATAATGAAGTCTTCACCAAATCAAAATTGACATGTAATCAAATGAAAGTAATTTTTCAAGTTCGAAATACATTCTCAAACCTCTTCATAGAGAAGCAAGAATCGTTGTTGCTCAATTTCAATGTTTACCATAAATTGGCATGCATAGATTAAGAGGATCTCAAGTGAACCAGTGTCAGGAGAAGTGTAAATTGTAGGTGAAGGTATCAAATATGACTTGGTATCACAATCTATGCCAAAAAAATTCATTAATGGACATCAATATAGATCCCCAATGTGTGAATTATTTCTTGTGATGATTATCTCTAATGGCATGGTTGTTTCACTAAAGAAGAACCCATTACTCTACTATATTTGTCTCAAATTGTAATAATTGGGGTCTCATGTAAGGGTGACAAGGTTGAACAAGGTTTTGTATAATTCCAAATTTATCTACATGGTTTGTGATTAAATAAATGAGTGTTTTTTAGGTTCTAACTATTTTTTCTTTGTTATTTTACCATGTTTTCTGGAGGAAATCATGACACCTAAACAAATCATGTTTCTTGAATGTATTCACAAATGAGTCTAGCACCTTTTTTTCCACACCTACATTATATTCTTCGATCCTTGTTTTATCACAACAAGATTTAAGCCCTCATTTGTAGGTTTAGTTTCCTTATATCATTTTTTGTTTCAATATTTTCCTTCAGTTGTTGGATACAATAATGTGATGGATCCACTTGTATTGTAATGGTCATATCCATAGGTCAACCTCCAAAGGAAATAACTCTCCCATAAAAACTCTATTTTTGGTCCAAGATAGTTGGTTTTGAAGCTCTTAATGTCTATTTCCCTTTGATCCATTAGCTAAGACGATGATTCTCTTTGACCCCAAAAGTGTATTTTTGATCCCTAAATGGGCAGTTTTCAATTTCAATGTTACTTAATAAATTTCAAGATCGATGCAAATCTTCACCCAGAAAGTAATGAAAAGAACAAAAAAATATATAGTTATCCATTTCAAATGAATTCCTCATACTCGCAAGCCACACCTGTCTTGGTGCCTAAATTGAGTCGAGTCGACATGGCCCAGATAAAACATGTCACCCACAAGTCATTATATAGAAAACGATCAGGAAAAATATTCCTTCAAGTTGACTGGTATTTTTGAAAAATTACAGGGTCTGAGTTGTACTCATACTTTCGGGCCTCGCTGAGTCATTCATCAGGCCAATTCTAGCTACTATGAGAAAAATGCATTCTAGAGCTCAACTTTAACACATTTATAACCTACCTTATTTAAACTATCTCATGCATTGATGAGAAAGCATATGCAGATCATAATATCCTCAAGGCGTTGCAGATCCATCCAAGGGTGGATGAAAGTACATCAAGATTTCCTTTCCAATATGCCATAGGTTTTTTGTCTATCCACTTCACATCTTTGGACCCTAGTTTAATGTTGTAGAACTCTTACTTCCTCATTGTTGTTCAATTTAGGGTTTTACCATAAATTTCCATGCAGAGATTAAGAGGATGTCAAGTGATCTAGTGTCAGGAGAAGCGTAAGTTGTAGGTGAGGGTGTCAAAGATGAATTGGTATCACCATCTATTGAAAAAAATCCATTGATGGATATCAATATAGATCCCCAATGTGTGAATTCTTTCTTGTGATGATTGTTGTTGTGTCTCTAGTGGCATGGTTGTTTCACTAAAGAAGAACCCATTACTCTAAAACATTTGTCTCAAATTTTAATAATGGGGGTCTCTTGTAAGGGTGACAAGGTTGAACAAGGATTTGTATAATTCTAAACTTATCTATATGGTTCGTGATTAAATAAATGAGTGTTTTTTAGGTTCTAACTATTTTTTCTTTTTTAATTTACCATGTTTTCTGGAGCAAACCATTACACCTAAACAAATGTTGTTTCTTGAATGTATTCGCAAATGAGTCTAGCACCTCTATTTTCCACACCTACATTATATTCTTCAAGCCTTGTTTTACCACAACAAGATTTAATCCTTGATCTGTAGGTTTAGTTTCCTTATATGATTCTTTGTTCCAATATTTTCCTTCAGTTTTTGGATACAATAATGCGATGGATCCACTTGTATTGCAATGGTCATATCCATAGGTCAACCTCCAAAGGACATAAATCCCCCATACAAACTCTATTTTTGGTCCAAGATAGTTGGTTTTGAAGCTCTCAATCTGTATTTCCCTTCGATCCATCGACTAAGCTGATGTTTCTCTTTGACCCCAAAAGTGCATTTTTGAGCCCCAAATGGGTAGTTTTCAATTTTGGTGTTTCTTAATAAATTTCAAGATCAATGCAAATCTTCACCTAGAAATTAACGAAAAGAACAAAAAATTATACAATAATCCATTTCAAATCAACTCCTCATACTCACAAGCCACACCTATCTTGGTGCCTAAACTAAGTCAATTCGATACAACTTGGATAAAACATGTCACCCACAAGTCATTATATAGAAAAATATCATGAAAAAGAGTCCTTCAAGTTGACTAGTATTTTTGAAAAGTTATTACAGGGTCTGAGTTGTACTCATACTTTTTGTCCTCGCCGAGTCATTCATCAAGCCAATTCTTGCTACTATGAGAAAAATGTTGAATTTTTATATGAGATGATATGATATGATATTGTATATGAGATTCTATGAGATTCTTTGATGGATTCATTATTACAATGATGAATGTGCCAAATATATAGAGAACCTAAAGTCACATATGGTGACTATCCATGAAAGGATGTGTCTCTAATAATTATAATAACTAATTATTATTATTATTATTATTATCAATAATTAATAATTATATTATTAATTATTAATATGGGAGAATTTATTCCCGATGTTGTCCAAACAAAAACACTCCCTCTCAATGAGGGAGACATTATGCACCTCAAGTCTATAAGACTAAGCCTGGGCCATTCTCCTCAGTCAAATCATCATGACCACTCTAGAGAATGTTTGCCTAATGCTTCTAACTTCAACACTCCTTCTCAGCTAGGGAGACATTTTGCATCACGCCAAGATTCTTGATTTCGAACTCTGAGGCCAACTCCCTCTTACACTTTTCAATGAGCCTTTGTTGATGTAATCATCTCCGGCATGCACCCAGTTGATGTATACTTATCCTCACATGCACTTATGATCAACATAGATCGCTCCAACCTGGAGCAGGCATGTGATATCACCTCAAGTCTCTAAGACCACGTGTGGGCCATTCATCACTAGCCAAGTCATCCTGGATAATACTGTGAGTGAATGTATCATCCTCCTCAGCCAAGTCAGCATGGCCCCTCTAGGAGGATGTATGCCCGATGTTAATAACTGGAGAACATCAATTCCCTGGTCCATTCACCACTAGCCAAATCATCATGGCTAGTCCTATGAGTGAATGTATCATTCTCCTCAATCAAATCAACATGACCACTCTGGGAGAATGTCTACCCGATGCAGCCACCTAGAGAAACATCAACACCTAGAGTCTTTTCCAATCCTTGTCAAATCAACATGACTAAAGAGAAATACTACACATGGGCCATTCACCACTAGCCAAATCAGCATGACTAATCCTGTGACGAATGTATCATTCTCCTCAATTAAATAAACATGACCACTCTAGGAGAATCTTTGTCTGATGCTACTCATTTGTTGATGTGTACTGGAGCTTCACAGCTCCCTTCTGCATCATGTCTCAGATGAAGTCTTGCAAGAAACATTTGAAGCCATGCTGCTTCATGGCTTACAATATGGGCTACTATATGCTTTGCCTCCATTGTACTGAGCGCCATTGATGTATGCTCCCTGCTCAACCATGAGATCACAGTGATCCCATACTGAAACAACATTCAGAAGTATTCTTCTGATCCAATGCACCCCTTTCCCAATCAAAGTCTGTATAACTTTGTAACTTCACATCTCCATATAAGGCATATGTAAATCCATACCCACTCATACCACGTAGGCATCTCAACAAATTTTTTTGTTGTCAACCAATGTACATGTCTCAGAATCAAGGTTAAAAGGTCCACATCCTAGTCCTTCTAACTGGCTTCCTTCACTGAAATAATGGAATCCTCTCCAGGAGGTCTCATATCTCCTCAAGGTCTAGCCTCCTGTCTGTCAGTCCTGGAGGAAGTCCCCCCCCAAAAAAAAAGAACTTACCCTACTTACTAATAACCTCTTGCTTCAGCCGCTGATGAACCTACCAAGCTAGCTGGAAGTCTAATATGCCTTGATGGACTATATTTTCAGTCAGGATGGTGGAGCCCACTTAAACTTCAATTTGAATCGAAGACCTCTTTGATCGTTCTCTAATAACACAAAGTTGGATGGTTGATAGTACTCGAGCGCTCCCACCACCCAATACTATATTGCACCTAGATCGTAAAGCCTTTAAGGAAGGGCGTCGTTCGTAAGTCTTTCACTATTCGAACTAGATCTTGACCACAAAAATCAGGCTCTCGATCTTCTCTCCATGCTACAAATGTGGAAAAACCCGGAACAGGGTAGTATGTGCCCATTTATAGCTGTCTCACCGATTCTTTTGTTCAAAAATGATTTTCTAGTTGTGATTTTTCCCCTGAGATAGAAACTAAGGTGGTTGACTAAGTTACTTCTCCAGATTGATATTGATACCCAATGTCTGAACTACTACCATCACCAGCAGCTGCTTCTACTAACTCATCATTGCCACCGCCTCCACTCTCGTTCTAGTTGTTGCCACCTTCCCTCCCATTCATGAGATTGGATCAACAACATCATCAGAATGAGACTGAGATAACAACATCATCATCATAGGGAAATAGAATGAGGCAGGTGAAACAACAACATTTTGTGGTACTCTGACAAAACCTAGGGATCCTCCCAGGAATCATAAGATTCCCTAGGACATAGAATCCTAACGGAGCTACCACGTGTTACTTTGATAGAGAGTCCTTACCGGACCTTCAGGATCTACCCAAGAATCAAAAGATTCCCTAAGATATAAAATACTAACGGAGCTACCACTACTGACCACAACTGGCATATACATGCATAGGTATTCTGACAAACTGTCCTTATCGGACCTTCGAGATTTGTCCAGGGATGATGAATCCCCTAGGATATAAAATCCTAATTGAGCTAACTATTGTTGGTTAGGATACCATAGTATCATTAGCATCACTCCCCCTTTCGATGGAGTTCCTTTCGAACTATACCAAGCTTGTCTTGAAAGTATTCAAACTTTACACGAGACAGAGGCTTAATCAACACATCCCCAACCTACTCATTTGTGCCAACATATTGGATATTTACAGCTCCCCTCTACACCATATCACGAATGTAGTGATACCAGATTTCTATGTGCTTCGACTTGTCATGGAACACAAGGTTCTCCGTCATCTTTATGCAACTATGGTTATCACATAGAATTATGATTTCTTCCATCTCCATATCAAATAGACCTATCGACAATTTCTGAATCCATATGGCTTCACAACTAGTGGAACATGCTGCAATGTATTCCTCTTATGTCATGCTGAGAGAAATACTAGATTTCTTCCTACTCTTCCATGAAGTCATGGTTGACCCCAGACTAAAACAACATACTAAAGTGCTCTTTCTATCAGAAACACTTCCATACCAATCTGAATCAGTATAACCAACCAGTATGAAGTCATGATCTCCATAATAACAGAGACCAAATTCCAACATACCCTTAAGGTATCTCATCACATGTTTTGCAACAACAAGGTGAACACGTCTAGGCTCTACCAGATACTGACTCAAGGTGTTCACAAAAAAACATGTGTATGGCCTAGTATTCTTCAGATACATCAATGATCCAATGATCTGGTTGTACAGCATAACATCAACCAATTCTGATGAAGTATCAACCAGGAGCTTCAACTTTGTTTCCATGGGTGTGTTCAAGGCTTTACATTCCAACATATCAAACCTCTTTAGTATTTCAACTACATACTTCCCTTGGTTAAGGAAGATCTTCTTTGGGCTCTGCAAAACTTCAAGACCTAAGAAATAGTGCATTAGGCCTAGGTCTTTCATCTCAAACTCTACAATGAGATTCTTCTCACAATCAGTGATGAAATTTTCTTCTCCGGTTAAGAATAAGTCATCCACATACAACAACAATATAATTGGCTCATCATTCCTAACCTTGAAGTAAAGGTTAGAATCAACTTTACTTTTAGTAAAGCCCAAGCTCGTCAGGAAACTATCAATTGTACCATACCAAGCTCTAGGAGCTTGCTTTAACCCGTACAGAGCCTTCTTCAACCTGCAGACATGAGTCTTTTGATCTTCAACTTCAAACCCTTGAGGTTGTTCTATGTACACTTATTCTTCAATAACACCATTTAATAAGGTTGTTTTCACATCCATCTAGTGTAACTTCCACTTCATATTGGTTGCAAGAGAATCTATGATAGTTCTGATAGAAGTGTAGCTGGCTACAGGAGAAAATGTCTCTTCATAATCAATTCCTTCCTTTTGATAAAAACCATGAGCTACAAACCTTGCTTTATGTTTTTCAATACTTCCATCTCCGTCATGTTTTATCTTGTATAACCATTTGGAAGATACCACATATTTGTTCTTTGGTCTAGGAACTATTTCCCATACATAATTCTTTATAATGGATTGGTATTCTTCTGTCATGGCATCTACCCATTCTTTCTTCTGAATGGCTTCTTCAAAGCAAGTAGGCTCTTTTTCTATGGGATCATACAGCAAAGCCATGTAACTGGAGAATGGCTTAGGTTTCTTCATTTGTATCATGGTTCCTTCCGGGGCACCATACTTCTCTCCATATTGAATAAGTTCCCTTTCCAAAACTATCTTTCTCTTGTGAGAGATCGTCATTTGGGGAGGTTCTTGAGATTCTGTCATATCATGATCTTATGGAATCTCATCATCAGGGGTATTTGTAACTTCCCTCATTGGTTCTTCAACTCTAGGAGCTACAGGCTCTTCTACATATACTTCTTCAAGCTAGAATCTCCTTGATTTCTTGAGTGTTTCCTATTCATCAAAGGTTACATCTATGTTGATATCAATATGATGGTAACCTGGTATGTAAATTTTGAAGGCCTTAGAGACCTCATAGTATCCAAAAAATATTCCCTTCTTTCCTGAAGGGTCTAGCTTGGTTATCCTTTCTTTCGGAATGTGTACAAACACTGGACAACCAATTAACTTGAGATGGTTTACTTCTAAATTCTTTCTGGAGAACATTTATTCGGGGGTTTTCAATCCAAGTGCACTATGGGATAATTATTTTTGGACATACACTATTGTTCTTGTTTCTTCATCCCATAAGTTCATTAGAAGATCTTGATCATGGATCATAGTCTTCACTGCTTCCATTATAGTTTTATTCTTTCTTTCTGCTACACCATTTTGTTGAGGATTATAGGGAGTGGTGAGCTCCCTCTTAATCCCAACATATCTACAAAAGATTGAAAATTATTTTGAGGTGTATTCACCTCCATTATCTGACATGAGTATATTGATTTTTCTTTCAGAGAGATTTTCTATCAAGGTTTTGAATTCCTTAAATTTTCCAAACACTTCATCTTTTGATTTCAAGAAATAAACCCAATTCTTGCAAGAATAATCATCAATAAATGACATATAGTATACATACCCACTAAGAGAGTTTGATGGCATTGGGCCACATACATCTAAGTGGATGAGCTCCAAGATTCCTTTTGCTTTACGGTCACTCTTTGGGAAAGGATTCTTTATGTTCTTTCCTTGTGCACATCCCTTGCACACACGTTGATGATCAACCTTGAATTATGGTAGACCTGTAACTACCTTGCTTACATATGGTAAGGCTTTGTAGTTGATGTGAGCTAGTCTTATATGCCAAAGTTCACATGGACTCTCAGTGGAGTGAGTCAAGGATGCATCTGAGTGGCCTTTTAATTTATACATGCCACATTCTTTTGTTCCAATAACAATTGCTTATTCTAAAGTTTTTTCCTTAGGCCACATAAGAAATTCACCATCTATGAATGCAACCCTGAAGCCTTCCTTATCTAAAGTTGGGATAGAAAGTAAGTTATTTTTCAAACTTGGTACATATAGTACATCCTTAATTTTCATTGGAGTCCCTGAATCAAGTTTGTAGGTGGATTCTCCCACTCCTTTGATAGGGTACTGGTAATCATCTCCGAGTGTAACTTTCTGGGGAAAGTTATTTTTTGTAAGGCTAGAGAGAATGTTTCTTTGACCCGGCATGTGCTTAGATGCACCAATGTCTATGAGCCAAGTATCCTCTCCAAGTGACATAGATCCTGAGAGGGAAGAAAATAAAACATAGTCTTCAATCTCTTCTTTAGTCAACTTCGTTGGTGGCTCATCATCTTCAATTGCATGGGAATGATGTCTTTTGTTATTTCTCTTCTTGTATTTTTCTCTTCTAGATGGAAAATTCTTAGCAGTATGTCACATCTTGTCACATCTTGTCACAATTGTAACATTGATAAGAGGAGAAATCTTTTTGTCTTCTTTGACCTTTCTGGAATTTTTGGAATCTCCTTGGAGGGTGAGATTATTTATGGAAATGGGTGAATCTCTTTGGAGAGTGAGATCCCTTATGGTGGTGAGTCTCCTTTTGGAAATGAAATATTTTCTTTCCTCCTTTAGCATGAGAATCTAGGGCTTGATCTTCATCCCTTAGTAGTATTGCTTCTCGGTTAGCTACTCTTGCTCCTTCTTGAACATATTCTTCCCAAAGACTGTCAAATTAGAGTTTCTCCTTTCTTGCACAGATAGTTTGGATGAAGGCATCCCAAGGTCTTGTGAGACCATTAAGATCTGTCATTATGAGTTCATATTCATTTAGGTTCTCTCCAATTGCTTCTAGTTTTTCCTTGAATTGAGAAATGCTAGAGAAACAGTCATGAGTTGTTTCTAATTTCTGCATCTTTGTATTCTTGAGTTGGGTTCTCAAGTTCATCTTCTGGTTAATGTTCTTTCCTTCATACATTCTGGTTAGGGCAACAAATGTCTCTTTTGGAGTGTTCTTAGAAGCCACTTGAGGGATCAAGTGATCTTTAATAGATTCTGCAATGATTCTTTTGGCCCTAATCATGTCCTTCTTGTACTTTTCTTTCATTTCATCTTCTGTGGGTTCTGGTATATTTTCCTTTATGAATTTTGAAAGGTCATTCTCTTCAAGAATTAGTGCAATCCTATACTTCCAGACATGGAAGTTTTCCACACCTTCTAACTTGTCAAGAAGTTTGGTGCTTGCAGACATCTTGACCTGGAGCTAGGAAAATGACCAAAAATTGAAAGTGCTCAAAAATTGAATCTGAACTTACCATGAGGTGCACAGGGTTGAGGAAAGTAGGCTGGTGCAGTTTGTTTTCAGAAAATCCAAATTTTACCCTTTGAAACTGGGTCTATGCAAATATGGACTGGTACTTCTAGTACTGGTTCTGGTTTTCTGGTACCAGTGAAAACTAGGGATTCACTTTTCAGAGGCTATGGCCATTGAAAAGGTGTGCTCAAGATGTCAATGATTTCGCTAGGATAGGGCACACTTCCCTAGATGGTTTTTAGGCTGAAATTCCCTTCCAACAAAAAGCCCTAATTTTCTTGTACGGCAGCAGTGATGTTTTTGGTTACCCAGTGAAAGGTGCTCTATTCAGTCAAGATCTGATACCATGTTAATTTTAGAGTTGTTATTAAGTTCTTTTTAATTTACTAGAAAATAATAGCATAAGTTGGATCACTGAGAGAAACGCAATCACAAGGTACACAACATTTTATCCTAGGAAACCCTCATGGGGGAGAAAACCCAGCAAAAACTTCCTTAATATTGATTTCAATACAATGCCAAGATAAAAGACCAAACAATAGAGAATATCCAAGACTGAGAAATGTGCCTCTCTCTCCTTCTTCTGGGAACTGCAGCTATATCCAATACTTTCACACTAGATGAGTGACTTGAGTGAGTGAGTGAGTGAATGAGGCACTAGCCTCTCTTATTTATACTATCTGAGGAGCACTAGCATTGTGTCTTTTCATCAAGTAGGGATGACTTCTCCAACTAGTGGCTAAAACCACTTTAATTAGCCATAGAGGTTGAATTCTCAATTAGCATCATTTGACTGGGGTTTGACCAATCCACAAAAGGGTATTTGGTCATACATAAGTCTCGACATGATCAATCCACAAAAGGGGATTGATATACATGATAATAACTCAACTACAATTAGAATATTCTTCGCAGTTACAATATTTCAACACTTGAGACAGATGCATTGGAATTTCTAATAGTCGAATTGCAACAACAAGTGAATGCACTAGGAGATCTAAACCTATTTGTATCAAGGTTGTCGATGCGAAGACTATAAGACTTGCAGGTAGGCATGTTGCAAAAAATTCATCACAGAGGAGAGAAAGCACAATAGAAGCTCACAAGAATAATCGATGGTTGCAGCAACGATATGACATTGTTCTTCAACAAAAGAAGGAAGTTGAAGGCCGGGTGGAGGAGGTACTAAAGGATAAAACAGAGGTCGAGGAAAGGTTTAGGTAAGCCCTTGAGGAGAATGATGAAGCTAAAAATATAGTGCAGAAGACTCAAGCAGTTGTCCAGAAACTATACAAAGCAATTCCAGAAGTCCCCATAGTAGTAGAAGCTACTATGGAAGAACAATTGTTAAATATCGGTGAAGCCATTAAGGGACTCAGAGAACATATTGAGGACTTATGATTGTGTATCATGCCAAGAATTCCACCGAAAGTGTGAGAAGGCAAAGAAAGAATGGTGATGACAAAAGTTTCCAACATTAAGAGAATAGAAGGAGAATGCAAAACTATATGAGGAGAGCGCGCAAGTTTGGAAAAAATTAGTAGAGGATCCTGAGATGAAGGTCATAGAGTCCAAGTTAAGAGAAGTGCAGGAACAGGCACAACACGCATCTGAAAGGGTCTCTACACTTCTACCAACGGAACGTATGACAATCATTTTGGCTTAGGGGCAGTCATACTTGGAAGTGGAGAATATGAGGGATCAACAAAATATCCTTCAATAGAGATTGGGACCACTGCAGGAAGAAGCAGTGAGGATAATAGGGGAGTTGGAAACTATGCAGGGAAAGGTCAAACAGGCAGCATATGAAGCAGAGGAAAAACTCACAGACTTGATTGCACAAGGGGTCGAGGAGATCGCAGAAATAGAGTCCAACATAATCAAAGAAGTGGAGGTAGCAAAGGCAACCTCCTAAAATTTTGTTGCAACATGGAAGAGCAGGCAACAGGCCTGAGTGGCTCGAGACGAGCCATAGGTGAGTGTTG